>SNQJ01S0017098.1:33120-67207 GCA_010110895.2 Picea sitchensis | reverse complement strand
CTTAAAGCCGACATAAATAAAATAACATTACTAATATAATATGCCCCAATTAAGGGGTAATGAGCCAATATTAGGGCTTGACACTTTCCCTTCTGGTGAATCTGGTAAAGGCTTTCCTCCTCAAACTCTCCTTATAGTGATCAATTTAATCATAGGTTGGTAAGGATGTTCGCTCTAATACCACTGTAATGTTCCCAAACACATTTACCGAGAACTTAAGGGCTTATTGCTTGTTTGTGTGTAGTGATTTGATCAAATATTTTGCAGTTTGTCTCTCAGAGTTGCGTTGGAGTTGATTTTAAAGGTTTTGCAGCATATAAATGATGGACATGGAACAACAATAGATAAACAACAAGATACAAAGAGAATGACACAAGGAAATAACAAAAAAAGTTTAGATCTGACCTTTATTTAAGATATAAGCTGACCTCCATACAAGAGATATACATATCTAGAAGAGATATGAGAGATATAAGAGTTTTGGCTGAAGACACCTCCCAAATACAATGACGAAGATAGATATGGGCCTTCCTAGACCCCAAATGGCTGCATGCAAGAGTATACGATCAATTTTTTTCCCTTCTTCAAAACTGGTACAGATCCTGGCAGAGTTGCGCCCTTTGTGACAACAAAAACACTAGGAAATTCAACCTCTTCAGATATGGCCTCCAAAACTTTGAAAATGACTGTAGATATTTAGATTTGGATATGTTGAGAACATATGATGAGATCTCGCAGATATAATATGATATTTGACCCTCCAACTCATTGAATCACCAAGAGACAATGCACCCTCCTTCATAAATTTTCCTAGCTAAGAGAAATTATAAAAATGCAGATGAAAACCCTCAAGATATGATGAGAATGGGATATCTAATGATGGTAAACCCCTTTGAAATAAGTTTGGCCTTAGATCTCCCTTTCACCAGTCAAATAGAACTCTTCCTTCACCAACAATGCACCCCACCTGTAGAAAAACCCCCAAACCTACGCCCTGCTTCCTCAATCCACTTCTGAAACTGATCTAAAACTGAATAGAATGGTGAGGGTGGGATATTTCACCACATTGACCAAGCTTGGATCAGGAACAGAGGAATATTTCACCTCCCTGTTGATCTATAGGGTTTGTTTACTCAAAACTCTCAAAACGTCTAAGCTGTAGAGCTCAAATATACAAAGTGATAAATGACATGAATGAGGAGTGAGGCACCCTCCTCTCCTTTTTTACCTCCTTATTCTAATTTTCACTCAAATTATCTAATTGGCTTCTAAGGTTATTTACTTTATTTCCTCATATTAACCAATTAGCCTTTTATTTTCATTTTTGCTAAAGTCACTTTAATAATGTAACTTTTAACTCCATAGTGACCACTTTTGCGCCTCTTAGTCCCCTTTTTCCATGAGACTATAGTCTAGAGGGGACAACTAGACTACTAAGTCTCTCAAGACCCCTGTCAAGAGGAGGGGGACATTTCAAGGTAGAACATAAAAACAAGTCGATCAAGAAAACATTAGTTTAAACAACCAAAGTGCAATCACGCCTACAAGTGATGAAGAAAAGAGGCATGGACACGACTTGAGCGATTACAATAGTTCAAACAATGTCGAATGACAATCAATATAATTGAATTCTATTGTAAGTGGTATGTTTTGGAATATTTGTCTGTGAAAATCATGGATTTTGTTTAATGTACTCAACATATATCCCCAATTGCACGAGGATATGTTACCGACGAGTGTAACAATTACACATTGGTTGCATTTTGATTATTGTGGACCTTTATGTTATCCCATTTTGTATGATGGTGGGTCACTTATTCATATATAATAAAATGAGTTTCTTATTTTATTGCATTGTAAAATGTTGTAAAAAGTTGTGTTGATGATTAGTTAATATATGTATGATTTACATTGTTACAAATAATAGAGGTGTAATCCGTTGGATAACACATTAATGCGATCATTATATCAAAACGCAATAACAAAAATATAAAAATCAATATTATTGTAACAAATGTTTGATTTTGAGATGATTAATTGAAAAATTGTAAAAAAAAAATAACTGATTAAAATATATACATAGTGTTGCACTGCATTATTTTGAACTCACTAAACGATGCATTTTTACGAGTTATACGCACTGGTGCTAAAAATCGTGAGAAAACAATGATGCTTTAAACAACATAATGTACGATTATATTTGTATCATTTCAAAATATTTTGATGCACATAATTATAATATGCACCAATGCATGCATAAACATAAAAATCACCGTTGCTTTTCATTTATGTGTGCGCACCGGTGCTTTTCATTTATGTGTGGGCACCAATGCTTCTCATTTATGTGTGCGTATCGATGTTCATCATTTATGTGTGCGCACCGACTCTTCTCATTTATGTATGCACATTGGTACAGGTGATTCTCATTTATGTGTGCGCACCGATGCGTTTTGACAATAAAATCACTGAAAAAAAGAAACCTCCGCTACAACCTCCGCCCACCGTTTTTTTTTAGTTATTTGGAACATCCATTAAAACCTACGCAGCCAATAAAGGAGGTTGTAGTGGAGGTTTTTTTGAATTTTTTTTCCAAATTTTGTAACATTAAAAACCTCCGCAAAAACCTCTAGTAGAAGGTGTTCTCCTTGTATTGTGAGAGGAGTGGCAATTCCGAGAATCCTCCCATATGTTATTTTTTAAACTTTTTTCAAGTTTTTTTTTTAATTATTATTTTTTAAAATTTTTGTGTTAAATTTAACTTTTTAACTTTTTTTTTTCAATAAAAAAATATCTAGGATTTTCTATTATGTATAGTAAAAAAAATACAAGCATACCATCGAGAGGTTTTCCATGCAGAAAACCAGACCCCTGATCCAATTTTTAGGCCATTAGTTGTTGCCATTGACAAAGCTACTATTACACTACTTAGACTAAAAATGTCTGGGATTACTTCAAACATAGGCATATAATATTTTGAACAGGATATATATCTAATATGTTCCAACATGACTGCAATGTTTTCAAAATCAAAACAATACATGACTTAGGCCTCAAACTTGAAAACCAACTGCAAGGATGAGAGGCTCTTTTCCCTTAGCATCTTTCTGGTCAGACCCTGGAGCCAACTGGTCTTCGTCCACTATGATCGACTTCTCCTTGGACCCCGTAAAGCTACAGGTTCCCTCTGGCTGATTTTCTGTCTATCTTGGTTCCCCCTCAAGACAAACTATGAAATTGACCTTGAACTACAATTTGCACAACTCAAACTTCCCCCCAAAAATGCGAATGGCATGCAGGGTGTCCCTGTTCTCCAATGTATGGTCCACCATAGCTTTCACTATCCGACATGTTTCTGCTAGCTTGAAATATTTCGTATCCCAAGTATTTGAGTAGATTGGGTTAGGAACCCAATCCTTCACCTCTTCCAAAATTTCATTAGCCAAGGTTGTCATTCATTTCTATCATATAGCTTCTTCCACTTTTGTAGTTTCCTGCTTCTTAGAATCCATACAGAGGTTGTGAAAACGAGTCCCTACCTCCCACACTATTTGTGCTACTCTGGTTCAAGCCACTACACTAGATGACAAGGGTGACCCAATTGCTCCGTGCATCCTCCCGCTTTTCCCCTGATCGCCCTTGGTGTAGTGCCTTATCAGCATTCCCATGGACCAGAAATCAACCACCTTACATTGCACATAGTCGAGATTACCCACAAACCCCAAAAACCACCAATGTCTCCTGTTAGTGGTAACACACAGTGTGAGACCCGCTCGGTGACCTGCCAAATTATGTTGCAAATTGCAAATATGTTTATATATGTTGGACAAACCAAGGTGGTAAACCCCCCCTTATACCACCTCTCCCTATCTCTGCCTGGCTGCCACTACTCAGAGTTTCCCCAAACTTCCTCTACATGGAGATGCATCCTAGACGCCCGATCATTTATGTATTTCATTTTTAAATTTACCATTCTAATTTGAGTCCTCGCCATCACCCCCGTAGCATCACCACTCCACCTCTTACTGCCATGAGTTGCAATCCTTTCCCTTCGCCCTCATTTATTTAACTCCTCTCTCATCATCATCAAAAACTTTGTACTTTCTTGGTACCTGTCTAATATCATAGTTCCTCATGCTTCTATGCTAGTGCAGGCTGACCTATACCTCCCATGACCTGGATTTGTATCATCACCCATTAACCGATGTCCTTTCCCATGATCTGGTATTGATGGTAGGCTAATTTTTGATGCTTTGGTGGCTTGAGGCTCCACCTGGGTGTCTCTTGCCCCAATGGTTGCCACCTCATCCAAGTGTAATTTTTTAACTTTATTTTTATTTTTTATTTTTTTGATTTTTCTTTTACCTTTTTTTTTTAAATTTGTCTTACACAATTTTTTTTGGTTCGTTTTTAAATGTTTTTTTTTTCAATTTGTTTATGGTTCTTTTCTTTAATTAATTTATTTTTTTATTGTAAAATAAAAAAATAAAAAAAATTAATTAATTAAATTTTCTTTTAGAATATGTTTTTTCCATTTTTTTATATTTATGGTTGTAGCCGTGCATGTTTTTAAGGTATCCATCTACAACAACATTGATTATCAAGCCACAATTTCAAACAAGATGTAATCTTAACTCCAAAAAATAACAAGTAACACCACTTTTCGATTTAGGAGCCGATTTTAAGGTTTTTATTTGCAATGTGACTAGTTGTTAAGGCCATAGTGTCAATTAAGTTGTAATTTTAACTCCAAAAGAAATGGTGTTATTGGAAACATCATTTCGATTCGAGGGTCAATTTTAAGGTTTTTGTCTGCAATTGTATCGGTTGTTGGTGATGTGATTTCAAACAAGTCACAATTTTAACTGCATTCCCCCAAAAAGTGTGCTACTGGTAGTACCACATTTTGAAACTGGGTAAGAACAACCACTAAATATGACCTTTAAAAAAATGAGGACCCTAGAGGGTTCTCGTCAAGTAGGTAACTATGTTTGAATTAATTTTGTGATGTGATTGAAACAATTTAGGAATTTAAAAATACATGTTCAACAATCAATCCCTAATGTACTTGCATAAAAACCTAACTACTTGTGGTCCCATCATTAATGAATACCAACCACCTAGTGGGACTTATTTAATAAAGATGACCTTTTTACATTGAATAACTTCCCATCGACTATCTAAAAGGACTTATTCAAAGAATATGGTCTTGTACATTAACTGACTAGCTCCTAAGTATCTCGATGTAGGGAGGTTATGGTAGGGCACTAACAATGTATTGCTACAACAAAGAGACAACAACATACATTCAAGGGTGGAGCAAGATTTCCCAAGGTTGAACTTAGGTCATCTTAATGACACTCACTTCAAGTTATCACTAAACCACAACCCACTAGATATAGGTTAGGGTAGGGCTCTAATAGTGTACCACTACAACGAAGAGTCGAAAAGATACATTTAGGGGTAGAGTATACTTACCCAAAGTTTTGTTACAACAAAGAGACAACAACATACATTCAAGGGTGAACAGAGAGACAAAAATATGCATTCAAGGGTGGAGCATGCTTGCCCAAAGTTGAACTTTCGGCAAGCATGCTCCACCCCATATTGAATGTTATTATCTCTTTGTTATAGCGGTACATTATTAGGGCCCTACCTTGACCTCCCTACATCGAGATACTTAGGAGTGAGTCAATTAATGTACAAGGTGATGTTCTTTGAGTAAGGCCCATTAAATAGTTAGTGGGAAGTTTCTCAATGGAAAAGGGTCGTCTTTATTAAATAAGGCCCACTAAGTGGTTGGTACTCATCAATGACAGGACCACAAGTAGTTAGGGTTTTTCTAGTGAGAAACTATCTATAGAGCCAGAAGACCAGGTAATGTTTTTTCAAGTGATGTTATTTCATTGGAAGTCAACTTAGTATGAGGTTTCCCCCTCGAAGAGGCTCATGATAATGGCTCTCTCTTTTCTAGATCACCAATTATAGAGTTATATTCTTCATGTATCTATATCATTGTCTCTCTTTTTTACATTTATGCAGTTTGTATTTATTGAACGATTGTTCAATAACTACTATGTTGGTTAAGTACATTACAAATGGTATAAAAGCTCTATCATATATCGGTGTGTTTACGGATTTTAGACAAAACAATTGTAAGGCTAGAGAGGTGTTCTGACATCTTTAAACACAAAGATATGTCATTTAACATGTAAAACCGTGGTTACAATGCATACATATGAGGGAAAATAAATAAAACTAGCAATTTCCCTAGTGGTGCAAAGGAATGACATTGTTCAACTATTTACTATTAAGCTTGAAGACAACTAAAGCAATACTACTGCCTGTAGTTTTGTTTACTGTGTGATTGTAATAATTTGGGCATTTCAAAATATATGTTCAACAATCACTACCTAATGCATTTACAGAATAAGAGGATGCAAATGAATACACAATACCATAGTAATGTGAGAAATGAAGAACATACAATAAATAAATCATAGGCATAACTATTAATTATTTTCCATGGATACATAGCTACGCAACAAAATCTATGTACTAAATGGTGAGAAAGTGGGCATAGATAATATCTCAAGATAAAACTTACGATAGAGATAATTATTCCTGATTCAAGAAAAATGCCATAGTAGGGAAGAATAACAAGTCTCTTTGCTTTTAGTACAATGACAACATGAATGAAAAAACAAGACACCAAAGTATTTTTTTCCACGTGCAATTATTTTGTGTTTCAGCTCCAGCCACAAGAATGCATGTTGATGTTTAATGAGCACCTATCCTCTAAGAAAACATGCTTTGAATAGTTCTTTCTCTATGATACTCTATAATGGCCAAAGTTGTATGATGGGTTCTCATTTGAATTGAATTATTTTGCAAATTACTCAAACATAGCTATATGGTTGAGTTTTAAGGGCCCAATATTATCCCTCATCCTTTTTGGATGTCACCTAAAGCATCGTTCCTCGACCATGTTAGTTAGAGATAGAGAACTCTTCAACAAGTGATATAAAGTTCATCTCAAAAGAGGAAATAATAAGCTAACTAAATCTATAATGCCATTTCTCTTAGCATTTGTACAAAAAGTAAAACATGCTCTATGTCAATAGTCCCATCAAGGTAACCAATTAACATAGAAACCCAACAAGGAGTTCCCCTTACATGTCTCTTACTGCCCTTTCCAATTTCACAAAGTAAACTTACAAACTAAAATTTGCAAACTATATGATCCAGATTGGATCATTATATTATTTGTCGTCTATCTCAGTACTTTCTGGGTGGAAAAATTGGAGGAATCAACTTGCAAGGCCATTTTTGGTGGTTGGTCCAAATTTGGAAATTTGGGTCCAAAACAACCATCCAAAATCTTCCGGAGCCATTTTGAGGCATCAAATGATACTTTTTTATGGTCCAAACTTTACTATGTAGAAAGATTCTATATTCTACAAACTGATATCTTTCCAACGATGCAAGAATTGCCTCAATTGGAGTTCATAAGCCAAAGTTATGCCTCTCACAAGTTGACCTACTGTATTGATCACCATGGTGCGAGTGGGTGCTACATCAGCCTCCATTTCTTAGACCTATGAGGATATCCATGTAGTGGATTTTATAAGAACATTCTAGAAGGTCCAAAACCTTATCACAATTGAGGGTTCAGGGAGTCAAAACCCTACCCCTAGATGTCTATCAATCTATGTTAAATACTGGGTTGCTAGGAGGAGAAGGGGTTCCATTCTATGTTATTTTATTTTATTCCATAGTAGAGCAGAACAACTAGGAATGGGAAATTAAAGAGCATAACATAGGGTGTTAATGTTATGTAGCAACCTAACAAGACAAAGGTCTCATGTAACTTCATAGATAGTTCCTTCTCCTTTGTACTTGCATTATTTCCATACCAGAGAGAAGAGAGCAGGGCAACCTCACCTTCTACCTGGGTTTTCTCCCATAAAGGTTTCCCAAGTAAAATATTTTTGTTATTTTGTGGATGGTCTATGATTGTATTTTATTATTCTCTATTTTCCACATTTTATCTATTTCATGCATAAGATGAAAATCAATAACTAAATATTTTGGACTCTAAAGGAACTTAACCTTCATAGCGTAGATTTCAATTTTATTTATTAGATCTACTGTGGCGAACTGCTACAGTGGAATATCCACAAAATTTTACAAATCATATTAGTAATAGAGCATGTTTTCTTTTGGGTATTTGTGGAAGTTGCAGGATCTAGGAATTGAATTAAAGAGAAGTTGCAGAAACCCTGACCATGGCAGACGAGTATGTTCATAACAACCCTTGATATCTAATAGAAGAGATATTTGAGAGGTTGGAAGCACATGTCGTCGATATCAACTACAATATGATCCTCCTCATGGAATCTCTAGCAAGCAAGCTCAGACCATTCAAATATGATGGAAGCTCTAACCTAGATATCAAATAGGAGGGGAAATTGGGAGATCAAGAAGACCCATGAAAGGAGTCACGAAAATAACACGAGAAAGAGCAACCGAGTTCGAGTGTTATTAAACCCTCACAGTCCCTATTCAATATGGAATGGAAAGTGGACATAAAGCCATACCAAAGTGAGATTGATGCATTAAAAATGAATCATTGGTTGGATCAACTAGAAGTTTATTTTAACATCCACCATATAGATGAAGAGAAAAAGATTTCATTTGCTAAATTGAAGTTATAGGGATGTACTTTAACCTAGTGGGAAATCCATACATAAACACTTAGGATAGAGGGCAATCCGCAAGTGACTAGGTGGGAGGAATTCGAAACCCTCATCAAATCCCAATTCTACCCTATCGGGTATGTAGAGGACTAATGGATTTAGTGGCACTAGTTTAGGCAGAGGTAGGGGTAGAGTGTATATGAGTACACCACCGAGTTAAGGAAGATGGCCATCACACTGGGTATCTCTCCCAAGAACCCATATGTACTCCTCAAGTATCTGGGGGGTCTAGATAGTCATCTGCAAAAGCAAGTGATTCTTTTCAAGCCAAGGACAGTGGACAGGGCATGTGTACATGCACAATATCTAGAAAACATAGGCCAGAAGAAAGGGCAACCAAGTGGTTCCAAGCATAAAGAAAACTAGGAAGCTTCCAAGGAGGGGAAGAAGAAGTGGAAAGGGGGAAAGGATAAGAAAACAATAGCCACTACACATCCGTGCAAATATCCAAACAACCATTACAATCATTGCAACATTGATGGCCACACTGAGGAAAAGTGTTGGAAACTAAATTTAGAGTTGAAGTCGAAGAACCATAAGAAGGATGTAAAGAAAAAGAACCTTCTAGCCACAGATTCGAGCAATCAAGTTGAAAGTAGATTTTATGTGGATGAAAATATTGTATGCACATCTATGTAGAAGGAGGTGAATCTAAGTAACGTTCATCACCAGGAATAGAAAGAGATGACCAAGCTCTTCCAAATCAATATTCGGGTCAAGAAGACCAAGATAGATGCTATGTTCAACTCTAGTTCACAGGTTAATATCATAGCAACGTATTTGGTTAGCAAGCTTGGATTGGAGGTTCACAATCATACTAGCTTCTATCCATTGGGTTGGGTAAACAAGGATGCAAATATCAAGGTAACGAAGCATCACAAGATTAAATTTGCTATAAGTGATGATTTTATAAATGAAGTAGAATTGGATGCAGTACCGCTAGATGTATGTGCAGTAGTGTTTGGAAGCCCCTACATGTATATGAGAGATGTTATCTTCATGCAAAGAGCTAACTAGTACCCCCTCATCAAGGATGGGAAATCCTTCATTATCGATGCGCACAAAGGCAAATAAAAAATACCATTGGTAATTGCCAATCAAGCTAAGGAATTGATCAGTTCTAGCAAGAAATATGTTTTACTTTTCCTAAGGGAAAATTAGTCTAGTGAAGAGTTGTTAAAAGTAAAGACATCCCTTGAAGGGTGTACAAAATAACAGAAAAATGAATTGAAGGAGTTGCTAAAGGCTTACATGGGAGTGTTCCAGGATCCTAATGGGATATGCCACCTAAGAGGGAAGTGGACCACAAAATCCAATTATTGCCAGACTCCTCCTTGTCGAATATTGGGTTGTATAAAAAGTTTGTTCTGGAAGCAAACAAAGTAAAGAAGTAGTACCTCACCTTGTGGGTCACCTATCACAATTTTTTCCAAGATGGATGGAACTTGGAGAATGTGTATCGATTACATGACATTCAAGAAGATTATACTGAAGAATTGATACCCTCTGTCAAGGATCGATGATCTGTTGGATTAGTTGCAGCATGCCAAGTACTTCACTAAGCTAGATTTGAAGTTAGGATATTCCCAGGTACAAGTCAAAGAAGAAGATACTTGGAAGACTGCATTCAAGACAAGACAAGGTTTGTATGAGTGGTTGGTTATTCCATTCGGTTTATGCAATGCACCAACTACATTTATGAGACTAATGAATGATGTTTTACGCCCTTATCTAGATTCATTTGTTATTGTCTATTTGAATGATATACTAGTTTATAGTGCTACCCGTGAGGAGCACATCTCACATCTTATGCAAGTGTTAGAGACCCTGAAGAAGCACCAGTTGTTTGACAATCTGAAGAAATGTGAGTTTTCTCAACAATATTTGGTGTATCAGAGGTATGTGATAAGTGAAGGTGAGCTCAAGATAGATCCCTCCAAGATGGAGGCCATTATGAAATGACCAGTTCCTACAAATTGCACATAAGTTAGGAGTTTTGTTGGAGAATCACAATACTTGCGGAAATTCATAGCTTCGTTTTTAGTAGTAGCTACACCAATCCATGCAATAACATCATGCATTAAGAGTTTCTAGTTGGGGAAGAATAATGAGAATCCCTTTGATGAGTTAAAAAGAAAGATCAATCAAGCACCAATGCTCGTGCTACCAAACTTGCATAATCCCTTTGAAGTGGAGACATATACAAGTGGGAATTTCATGGGCGCAGTCATCATGCAGGGAGGAATACATGTCTACTATCATTCTGAAGTATTTCATGGGGAAGTCCTCGAATAACCTAATTATGACAAGGAGTTGTATGCCTTGGTACAAGCTGTCAAAAAGTGGAAGCACTATCTGATGGGCAAGGAGACCATCATCCACACAGATCACCAGGCACTCCAATATTTATAGGCCCAAAGTAAGTTACAACAAACCATGCACTACAAGTGGATGAGATTTTTACAACAATTTCATCTAGTCATCAAGTATAAGAAGGGAAATATAAGCAAGTTGGAAGACATGCTTTCAAGGCCACCAACATCCAATATTAAAACTTTGGGAACTATGATGCACATGGATCCTTTTACCCATGATGTATACAGAGAGACATACATAGGAGATGAGGACTTCAAGGAGGTGTTTCAATAACTACAGGGTCAAATTCATATAGAAGAAGGTGATGACAAGGATGACTATCATTTCGAGAATGGTTTACTCTACAAGCTTGACAAGCTCTACCTCCCTAAAGGTGAACGACTGCAACTTATCAGAGAGGCTCACACTTCCAAGGTTGCAAGACATTTCGATGTTGGTGTTATAACACAAATTTCCAGTCCATACTGCATTTGTGAGATGGCCTAGTCCATTCCTCAACTTGCAAATTTAAATCCCAATATCCTTCATCAAAATCATCTAAAAAACTCTACTTTTTTTGATGTATGTTATTCACCCAAGTGCAACTCGCATACATACACTATTTGCTAGTGTGAAAATCGCACACACCGCTATTTTTTGGAAAAAACAAAATATTTCATTCTTTTGGGCGGGGTTTACAGGTTTTCCTGGTCCTAAACCCCAAATTTCCCGTACACAATGGAATGTAGCCATCTAAACATCTTTAGGATGGTATAAAAGCACCCATGGGGGTGTGGCTAAGGAGAGACAAACTTGGTGCAAGAAAATGTTGTCCATTTGCAAGCTTCCCTATTCTCTGAATCTCTAAGTAGCATCCCCTGATATGGAAATTTATTTTCCGATATCCCTTCCTCTCTCCTATATTATCATTGGGTGTGTTCCTATCCCTTTTGGGTCATGTGAGGAAGTACTCCATTACTGAGTCGATGCTTGAGGGATTCGATGAAGGATCTCAAGCGGTTGGTTTCGAGGAAATTCCATCAGTTAGGATCAGGTTGTAACTCACCTATCTCATGCTGATTAGTAAAATAGTTTTCTTTCCTCAAATTTATGTGTAACTGTGTTTGATTTGTTTGTATATGTTGATTTTGTTCTACATATATAAATTCACATATTGCATTTATATCTTGATTTGATAACTACCTTGTTGCAATATCTATTTGGTTCTTTTTGCAAGTTTGTAGAGGCAAAGGTATAAATCAAGTCAAAGGTCGAGATCAAGGATCTACATTGAATGTTTGGATACAAGGTACACGATCCTTTTTTCTCTCTTCCAAGTAGTTATTCTTTATTGAATTGTATGCTGGAGGGTAGGTTCAGTATCTTAGATAAAATTAAGATCTGTTGTGACATAGACCCAAGGTCATAGGGTTAAAATCTCGTAATAGAATTGGTGACCATACTGGGGAGATTTTTCTCCTAGTTTGGGTCGGTTTAAGGGATCTTGTGATTTCTTGTTTTTTCTTGTTTTCCGGGCTTCTTGTTAAGAATTTACTACCTCAGAAGTCATTTCCAGTTTCTGGAAGCCTCCTAGAGTTTTTGCAATTTCCCTTTTTTGGGATTTTCCTAAGGTATACGTTCTTTTCCTGTGTATGAATCACATATATACATGATTCACTTCAGTTACAATTGCATATGTACGCGTTTCATAGTGTACAAAGTCATGTACACTTTTGAAAAATTGGTTTTTTGGCCATTTTTTGATGTCTTTTTGGGTTGGTTGTTCAATGTTTTCTGAACATTCTCTGGTTGGTTTTTCCTTTTGAAAGTTATATCAAGTCTCTGTAAACTTGAAAATTTGATCAAAGAGTTCTTACTCTTTGACTGGTTAATCCTTTTGTATATAAGATTTTTAGGTGGGTTGAAAGGTTAGTATTTGAGTGGGTGGATTATATTTCCAGTTCTTTGTTGTGTTATGGTGACCCTAGGCTGTATTCTTTCTTCTTCTTTGACTTCTTTCCTTTGTTCATAAAATAAAAAAACAAAATTGCATTGTAATTGCATTTTATTTCCTTTTAGTAACAAAAAAGAAAAAATATCTTGGTTGCTAGTTGTTTCTTTTCTTGTTCCCTTGCCTCTTAAGTTTTTTCAAAAAAAGAAATCATTTTCTAGCACTCAAGTCTTTTATGCATTTTTCTTGTTTTTGAAAAGTTTTTGTTTTTGGTTTGAGTAGCCTTTTACAAAAAGAAAAGAATATTGTTTGCAAAGTTCCTTTATACTCTATTTTCCATTTATCCTAGAGTGACAATATAGTTTGCATTGAAATTCAAAAGAAAATCATTTTTAGGCTTGCATTGCAAAGTAATCTTAGATATCGCATTCAAACAAAAATACGTCTTGTTTCATTTTGAAAAGCTCGTAAAGGAAGTGTATTGAACCTTTTTCATTTGAAGGACACGTTTTTTTATTAAGCACAATGTTCTTAAAGCCTTTTCTTCTTGAGTCATACAAACATCATGAGTTTCATTCTCGTTCCCCTGAGTAAAAATCCAACTAAAATTAACACTTAATCTAAAAATAATTAGACTTTTTCTTTTTAGGGTCACTAACTAGTTCAAGTTAGGGCCTTGGATTAGCGTGGAGAGGTAACTCTCCAAGGCCATGAAAAGAAAAATAGGAGTCTATGATAGGGAGTGGACATCCAATTGTTGTATAGACAGATTCATGAGCCTCCTCTCACACATGAGATAAACCAAAGGTCACACAAGGAAGAGTAGAGGAGATAACCCCTCTGAAACTTGACCAAGTGTAGTGGATTGAGCGTATTTGGGGGTTCTTTCCTAAAGTGAAACTGACTCATATGGCGTTAGTCCTCTGTGAATTTTGAACATGGTTACAGTTTTCCTGAAGTGATACTAACTCATCTAGCATCATTCCTCTATGAATTTTGGACTCAGTTTGGGGTTTTCTTGAAGTGATAATAGCCCTCTCGGCATCAGTCCTCTGGAAGCTTCGTACTTAGTTTGATATTTTTTGAAGTGATACTGGTCCTTTTATTGACAGTACTTTGGAATATTTTGGCCTAGTTTGAGACTTTCTGAAGTGACACTCACCCTTTTATAGATGGTCCTATGGAAGAGGTTCAAACTCAGTTATCTTGCCCATACGCTCCATCCTGACTGTCGACTATACCCCCTAGAGGGCGACTGCTAGTTAGTGATTTTAGTGGGATATCATTAGGTTGACACACAAGGTGACTACGAGGGGTGTATTGCAGTACCTGAGATAAACTCTGAATCATATTGTCAGTACCCTTGGGGGGGTGTCATCGCAGAGCCTTGACGCTTGAGTCCGGAAGGGATGTCAGCTAGAGGTCAGGGTAACTGTTTCTCCTAGCCAATGGTTTTCTTTTGTGAGTGCTTTGGACGATTAGGCTTCATCTCCTTGGGTCATAAACATTCCGAAGGGTAGTTTTCTTGGTTTTTATCCTTTTTTAGGTTTTTATTTAGGTGCTCTACATTTATAGTTTGACCTTTAGTGAGTCTGTTGGGAATTACATTGAATCGTTTATTTAAAGTGGAAAAACAACAACTTCGTCGTTCTCGAAGGGTTTAGGGCCTTTCACCAGAAAGGGTTAGCCACTTCCGCCTCCCTAGAGGCAAAGGCTAGACTAGGCAGGTTCTTTTGAGTCTCTTTACTCTAGAGAAGTAATTTCCGAGCCTATTCCTTTAGAAGAAATCATTTCTACACCAGAGGTAACATGAATTTTTGATCTCGAAGACGAAGGTTTTGTTATACCTTGTAATCCCCCGTTAACTAGACCTAACAATCCACTTCTCGTTCAAGTAGAAAATATTGAGGTTGCAAACACTCATGGTTTTTGGATCCAACGATGTATCAAGGGAGATAATAATAATGTTCCTAAGTGCGCAAGTTCACATACTCCTCTTTCGACGATAGGAGGAGGGGGTAAAAAACCTCCTTTGATTAGTGGTTTGGTTTCATTGTCAACTGGACCCACTTCTACCGTGGCTGATACTCAACCTACTATGTCTCTCTAACACCTTTTCATATGGAATTTCACTGATTGACATAAGCTCTATTCCAATCCCATCCTATCCATTTATTCAAGGATCTATCTTAGGAGCAGGGAGTCCGTCAACTCCTTTGCAAGATTTTCCTTTTCTAGAGTGTTTGATAGATCCTTGGAAAATTTTTCCTTATGATGGGGGGCATATATCCTCAATGAATCCTTCAATTGGAGGTGGCTTCTTCCAGTCATCTGGGCCTGCAAAAAGACCTTGTCCTTTTAATGGTGGAAGTGGGGAATTTTCATCCAATGTTCCAGTCATTTCCACACCATTCTCTCTCTATAGAAATTTTGGGAATGCTCCATTCTCCCCATCCACTATGCCAACAGGGGGTAACCCCTTATAGTCTCAGTGGAATCCCATGGCAGGATTTGTACCCTCACAAGGGATGTTATTGGGTTTCAATCCCTTTTAGTCTACCATAGGGAAAAATAGTGGAGGTTTTCATTTCACTGTTTCCGGAAATCCTGGATTTTATCAAAATTTGAGTCAGTTTGCGAGCTCTTCCTGGAAACCTGGTGCCAGTTTCAATCTATGGAATTATTTTCAGACTGCCAATCAATCAGGATTTATTAATCCTTTGTTTTCTGCCTCAATTTAGCAACCCAGGATACCCTTTCTAGTAACCCTTCATTTTCCAGATTTGTCAAAGTTAATGAATGATCTGATTCATCATAACCCTAGTTGGCCTCCGGTCCCTACCAAACTACCTTCTGATATACCAAAATTTGAAGGAAAGAGTGGTGAAGACCGAATAGATCATGCAAAACTTCATTTGTGGTGCTCTTCCAATTCATTGAATGATGATTTTGTCTAGTTACGATTATTCCAAAGCACCCTCATTGGGGGCGCTGCTAAATTGTATATAGAACTGGAGGGGTCACAGTTTGGAACTTTTGGTGATTTGGCCATGGTATTTCTAAATAATTTCCAACTCCATGTTTGGTATGATGCTAGTACAAAGATTTTGGATAATTTTGAACAAGATAAAGCCACTCACATTTCCGATCACATTTGGGAATGGAGGAGACAAAAGAGTTTTATAAAGGCCACGACCCCTCCTGAATTTCTTTTAGAATGGTTCCTGAAGTCTTTATTCCCTTATATTTATAAGGATGTCTCAACTCCAGGAGTGTTTATGGAGGAGCAATAAATTTTTAGATTGCAACAAATAGAGCTAATTTAATCTTAGTCAGGCATGCTCTATGAGATAATGCCAGATGCGCCACGATCGACTCTTGAATTGAAAAAAATGTAATCAGGATCACATGATGATGGTATTGTTGGTTCATTGCAAAGTAAAGCCATAAATCTGATTTCTAATCAGATGCAGTATTTGTCTATTCAATAAATTGTGGCTGGTCAGACCCTTGGTTTGACCACCCCCACCTCCCAATCCTCGGATATACACAGTGTGCAGTTGATGACTCCAAAGGGTCCTTAGCAACCCAGAAGGAAAAAGAAAGGCAAGGGAAAGAAAGGTGGTGGGGGAAATGATAAAAAGGCTGGTAATAATGTTGATGGGGCAAATAACGAAAATAAGAAGGTAAATTTCCCTTGCAATATTTGTAAGGGAGATCACCTGACTCATCTCTTCCCCAAAATTGAGGAATCCCAACGCTTGTTAATGCAACAACAACCTGTTGTGTTGACTAACCCTTTCCCACAAGGACATAATCTAATGTAGGGTGTTTCCTCGACACTGAATGTGGATGGGGGAAATCAGGTTACCCCCATGTAAGAATCCATAACATCGAATGTCTATATGATGAAGTCGTATCTTAATTTGCAAACCAGAGCTTGTGATTACAAGAATCCCGAGTCTGCAAAGAAGGATAAAGAGTCACTTGAGCCGTCAAACTCTCTCCATATAGAGAAACTGGTGGGAGACCCAATGCCTCACATACCAAAAGGTGTGTATAAGCGGTCATCGCACAATTCGAATGCCACAACGGCCCAAAATTATTCTATTGTTGAATATTTGGCCCAAACACCATGTGCTATGTTTTCCCTGGAAGTTCTCTGGAGTTCCCCATCGCAAAAAAATGCATTGTTGTCTGCTTTAGGGGCTTATGAATCCTATAACTCACTATCCATTATATTTGACACTTCTAACATCAAGCCTCACCTTCCATATCATGTTCTGTTTCATATTGTAGTGGTTTATACCACAAAGTCATTTTCGAAAAATATTTTCCGCACGGTAGTGGATGAAGGTGCTTCGATGTGTGTCATGTCATTATCATGTTGGCAAGATATTGGTGTTGAAGATTAAGTATCTTCGGAAGATATCCTTATTGTATTTGACCAATATAAACCCTAAATAATATTATCACATTATATTTATTAAGATGACTCTATTGTGCCTTTTGTAAAATTCGGCCCTATTGTGCCTTGACAAGTAAAATGAAAAATAGAAAGATAATGTGATAGGTCGGCCCATACCTAATTTTAGGTTGGCCAACTACCATTTATAAGAGAGGCCAACACCTCATTTGAACACACTCACAACACAAGTTCTATGGCTACACAAGAAGTGCGTAAGTCTTGAAGGGAGAAGCTACTGCAACTAGGAGGTGACATTGTGAACGTTCTTGGTCTATCTCTTGGATATATCTTGGTTAAGTGGTGCACTACTCTTCCCCAGTCAAGGGTTAGAGGAGGATCTTCTGCTTTGTTAGTTCTCTCTTGGAGAGAAACATTGTTATTGGTTGGTGAATCTATATTGAGGAAGTTTGATAGGTTTTTCCAGGGTAAATCTTGTGTATGCTATGAATGTTATTCTTTCAGTGATCCTTTATATGCAGTTATTGTGCTAATGGTTTATTAGTAAAAGAAATCTAATCTAGTTAACTGCTTAAGTAGAAAAATCAACATGGTATCAGAGCGAGCTTGAAAGAAGGCATATTCACAACACAAAAGAACTCGTTGAAGAAGATAAGAGCTTAGGAAGACTCTCCTAATCCTAGTGCACCTCCTTCTGTTCATAAACTCTCAGTTTGACAAATTTTTGTAAACTACAACTATTGTTGCAGCTTCTGCAACTGCCTACAACTGCATAAACGCTAAGTGTGATGTTTTCCCTATTTAAGGAGGATGCTGGAGAAAGTAAGCACACCTAAGAACTCACCTAGGAAGGGTGAATCCATCCCTTGGATCACAACTCAAGATTTCACAAGTTGGAAAATTAAGGTTTCCTCATAAGCCCTAGGTTTGGTTGAAACTGCTGTAGATTTTGTGATATATTTCATATTTGACTCAAAAATATCTCTAGTAAGGTCTAAGATCCTCATATTAAAAAGTTATTTGTTATTTTACTTATTCCAGGTAGGATGACTACGAGTACTAAGCTTGACGAAAATCTTGAAGGAGCCGATGACTTATGAGCATGGAAGAACATAGTGATGCTGATTCTAGAAGAGAATGACCATGTAAGTTTTGTTGAACAAGATATTGAAGAGCCAGAGGGAGATGAGGCCAAAGCCAAATATAAGAAGGATATGATCAAAGCAAAGAGGATCATTGCCAACTCCATCAACAACCACTTGATTCCTCATGTTTCAACATTAAAAACCCCAAAGAAAATGATGGATTCCTTATCTCGTTTGTTTGAAGGTAAGAACATCAATCAAAAAATGACCTTGAGGACACAAATCAAGAATGTGAAGATGAAAAATTCAGAAACCATACAATCTTACTTCATACAATCATACAATCCCAGATTAAAGAACAACTTGAAGATATTGTAGACTCACTTGAAGAAGCTAAGTTAACAATGACCACATTGAATGGTCTTCCAAATTCTTAGGAATAATTCATCCAAGGAATCTTCTCTAGAAGAAAATTAATCTAAGTTCAACAGATTGTGGGAAGAATGTACTCAAGAAGAATCCAGATTAGAGGAAAGAAAGGAAAAGATAGAAAGCAATGGAGATTAAGCGCTAACAACTCACACAAGAAAAGGAAAGAACAAGAAAGAAGTTTACTCTCACAAAAGATTTCAAAAGCCTCATAAAGGACAAGATTCTCTTAAATATCTCTCAAGCTTCAGATGCTTCATTTTCCAGAAGATGGGACATATTGCAAGAAATTGTCCCCAAGCAAAAGACCATAATAAAAACAAGAAGTTTAAAAGATATCATGCTCATTTCATAGGAGAAGATGAACTTGATCAGAAAAGAAAAAAAGAAGACGATTCAGATGAACTATATCTTATGTGATATAGGACTTAGTGCTTCCGAAGAACTTGATCCATATCAAGTGATATTGATAGAAATATCTTGTTTCTTCCCACATTAAAAACTTCAAGAAGTAAAAGAGTTGGAGAATTTTTGTATCATGGGGGCCAAGTGAAAAATTGTGAAGAAGTATCATTATCCATATCGACATCATACATATAAAGCAAGTAGTCCGACAATGCACGCTCTAGGTATGCACCCTTCATAATTGAAAGAACATTAGACATTGCACATTTTTATCTTATCTTGTTGGATCATTATCCTTGGTATGGGAATCCAACAAGGTCTCATTTAAAATTAAGAAATAATTTTTGTGCTTGGGGGTGGCATGTGTGCCTATGGTTGGGTGACAATAATGTAATATTGTCTATGGTGAAACAAGCACATTCAAATTTAAATGTCCCTGGTATGGGAGCTCATCAATATCATACATCAACATCATGTATGGCTTACAATGTCCTACAATTTCCTGACAAGAAGACCTGGTTAGTGGACAGTGAAGCCACCTTGATAGGAAGCATAATTCATGTGAAGTCTGAATCAACTTTTCATATTAAGACTTGGTATCCAAACACCAGGTATATCTTGTAGAGACCCTAAGAATATTTTAGACTCAGAGGAAGTCAAGATTAAGAGGGATTAGATATGGAAATCCTTGTACTTGAGATTGAGTTATCTCCAGTGCCAGTTGGTGCAGTACATGAGTTAGGCCACAAATACATGACTATAATAGAATATTGAGTTACCTCCATAGAAAGAGGATAAGCTACCCTCAGTTTTAGTTATTGATCCACTCTCAGTTTCAGATGAAACTGTTTCCATGATAGAATAGAGGAGCTACTCTCAGATTTCAATAGTTGTAGTGAGAATGGAGCAGTCATTCTCATCTTAAGAAAGATCACGTATAGGTGCAGAGCCCCAATCCCAGTAGGAATAGTTGCAAAGAAGAGTAGAGGACATACTCTTAGGCAATGAGACAAATAATTCTTTGTAGAAAGCACATAGAGCTAGCACATGATTGTGCAGATTGAGTTACATCTGAGCAAGTGTACCAGTTTGGTACAATGAGATGTGAAAATTTTGGTTCATTGATATATGTGAAAAACACGAGGACAAATATATGTTTTGTGGTGAACACATTGATTGAGCCTAGACATGTTCACCTAATTATGACAAAACATGTGATGAGGTACTTAAATGGTACAATCGATTATGGACTCAGATATATCTCGGATCTTGAGATAATATTGTAGGGCTACATAGATTCTGATTGGGAAGACAGTGTCACAGACCATAAAAGTACCTCCAGATGATGATTTAGTATGGGATCAACTGCGATCTTGTGACTCAGTGAGAAGTAGACCTATATGGCACTCAATTTTGCAGAGGCATAATATGTGGCAGCATGGTCAACTTGTGGTGAAGTAGTGTGGCTTCGGAAGTTGATTGCATAATTGTTTGATCTCGAGTTGAAGGAAACTTGTATCTTTTATGACAACTAGAGTTTCATAAAGTTGTCAATGAACCTAGTGTGCCATGACAAGTCCAAGCACATCTAGATCAAGTACCAATATATTTATGAGATGATACAGAAGGGAGCAGTAAAGATCCAGTATGTTCCTACCGACGAGCAGGTAGCAGACGTGTTGACCAAGCCTCTGTCGAGAGAGAAGTTCGAATACTTCAAAGACAAGATTGGTGTGGTCCAGAAGGATTTTACCTCATGAGAGGGAGTGATGTGTTCCCCAGTAGTGGGAAGTGATATGTTCCCCAGTAGCGGGAAGTGACATGTTCCCCAAAAGTGGGAAGTGATATGTTCCCCAAAAGTGGGAAGTGATGTGTTCCCCTGAAGCGAGAAGTGATGTATTCCCAAGTAGAGGGAAGTGATGAGATCCCCAGTTGTGGGAGATACTCCAGTGCAGGTTGGTACTCCAACACAGGTTGGTATGATTCCCCAACACATGTTGGTACTCCAACATAGGCTGGTATGCTACCCTAGCATAGGTTGGTACTCCAACGCAGGCTGGTATTCTACCCCAGTGCAGGTTGGTACTCCAACGCAGGCTGGTATGCTACCCCAACACATGTTGGTACTCCAATGCAGGCTGGTATGATACCCGATTTCAAGCTAGCATTCTACCCCAACGCAGGCTGGTATGCTACCCCAATGTAGGTTGGTACTCCAACGCAAGCTGGTATGCTACCCTAGCGCAGGTTGATACTCCAACGCAGGATGGTATGCTACCCCAACGTAGGTTGGTACTCCAACAAGGGTTGGTATGCTACCCCAATGCAAGTTAGTATGCTACTCCAATGCAGGATGGTATATTACCCCAACACAGGTTGGTATGCTACTCCAACAAAGGCTGGTATGTTACTCCAGTGAAAGTGAAGAATTTTCTATGACATATAGATCTGTGATTGACAACAAGACAATGACAAAATATGCATGAGCACATAAGCAGTGATGATGACCGTGACGAGAAGAATACCTTCCTTTCTAAGAGGGAGTGTTGAAGACTGATTAGCTTCAGAAGATATCCTTATTGTATTTGACCAAGACAAACCCTAAATATTATTATTATATTATATTTATTGAGATGACCCTATTGTGCCTTCTGTAAAATTCGACCCCATTGTGCCTTGACAAGTAAAATGAAAAATAGAAAGATAAAGTGATAGGTCAGCTGAGACCTAATTTTAGGTTGGCCAACTACTATTTATAAGAGAGGTCAGTGCTTCATTTGAACACATTCACAACACAAGTTATGTGGCTACAAGAGAAGTGCGCAAGTCTTGAAGGGAGAAGATATTGTAGCTGGGAGGGATATATCTTGGTTAAGTGGTCTGCTACTCTTCCCCAGTCAAGAGTTAGAGGAGGATATTTTGCTTTGTTAGTTCTCTCTTGGAGAGAAACATTGTTCTTGGTTGGTGAATCTATATTGAGGAAGTTTGCTGGGTTTTTTTCCTTAGGGGGTTTTCCCAGGGTAAATCTTGTGCATGCTGTGAATGTTATTGTTTCAGTGACCCTTTATATGCAGTTATTGTGCTAATGGTTTATTAGTAAAAGAAATCTAATCTAGTTAACTACTTAAGTAGAAAAATCAACAATTGGCTCACCTGAGTTAGCTCCATATCCTACATTTCTTACAACGTTCAAAGGTCATTTTTTTAGACTGCATGGGATTATCCCTTCTTTCCCCATCCATTTATAAGGAAAAACCACATGCGTCGAAGTAGAAGTGGTTGATGCACCTCTTGATTATAATATACTCTTAGGAAGAAGCTATACATATGAAATGAAAATTGTAGGTTATGTGGTTTTCTGAGTGCTATGTTTCCCTCATGAAGGGAGGATTGCCACTGTTGATCAGTTATCTGTCGCTCATGTGGATCTTGAGGCATCACCAGTCTAAGAGGTTCCTTTGATTGAAAATTCGTAGTGGGAACTTGCGAATTTGGGTATTAGGATGTATCCTTCCTTGATGGGTACTTTCAATTTCCCAACACTGTCGTTAGACGTTAATTCCGTTCTGACTGTTCCTAGACGGTCTACACTAAAAGATGATATTTTTCAATTTAGATCTTTTTGAACTTCTTACTTTGAATATCCATGGCCTCTACCTCCCCAATTGACTTTGAGGGATATATTGGAACGTACCAAAATGGAAATGCCATTGTCTGTAGAGAAGATAGCTTTTCAAACCATTCAAGGAGTTAATGTAGACAAAGATCCATATCCTACCTCGATGGAGAAAGTGGATCCCATTTTAGAGCTTGTATGGGCCCTTAATTCATCCAACTCTCATTATTGCTTCGACATTGTTCTCGCTTCAGACAAGGCGATCTTAGAGGTGATGACATGTCCTAAACGAACTTGGGAAGACTTACACCATAGGCCTTATTTCCTTGCCGAGCTGAGTCATGTAGAGAAAGGAGATTTTCGATCGACCATGTTTGGAGATGTTGATCATCCAATGAACCCTTTGGTGACTCATGGTATATATGTCGAAGGGAAGATGACAATTATTTTAAAGACTATCCCGATCAATATCTCCAAGACCCCTGATGTTGTGGAAAATGTTTTTATTGGGGCGACGTATTCTCCAAAAGAAATTCATTAATATACGACCCGTTTTAAAGAGTTATGCGACGTGTTCGCCTGGTATTATGAGGAAATGTTGGGGATATATCCTAAGATTTTGTAGCATGAGATTCAAACTTATGCGAATGCTAAACTAGTTTGACAAAAATTGCGACCGAAGAACCCTAGGAAAACAACAATGATTAAGGCTGAGGTAGAGAAACTACTTAAATTAGGCTTTATCTATCCAGTGCCGTTGACATAATGGGTATCCAAACTCATTCCGATAGACAAGAAATAGGTCACTATTCAAGTCTACATGGATTTCCAAGATTTAAATAAATCTTATCTTGAAGATAACTTTCCTACGCCATTTATAGATCAAATCCTTAATGAATATGTAGGAAGTGAAATTTTTTCTTTTATGGACATTTTTTCTGGTTACAACCAAATAAAAATTTGGCCCGAGGACCAACATAAGACTTCTTTTATTTGTCCTTTGGGAACCTTTACATATAAGAAAATCCCCTTTGGCCTAAAAAATGTTGGAGCTACTTTTCAGCGGGCCATGATGTTTGCTTTACATTATCTCAAATACATAGTGGAGGCTTATCTAGAGTATCTTACATATGTTACACCTTCACCTTGTCTTTGAAATATGTCGACATTATTGAATTTGTTTGAATCCTCATAAGTGGATTTTCTGTGTCACTTCAGGGCATCTTTTGGGGTTTATTGCATCAAACAATGGGATCATGGTTGACCTTTTGAAGGTTGAGGCAATATTACATTTGCCTCCCTCGCGTACCGCGCTTCAACTTTAGAGCCTACAAGGAAAGGAATTTTTTTTTTGGAGTTTCGTACCAAACTATGTTGATATCAATAAAGGCTTTATGTGCCTATTGAAGTTGAGAGTCCCTTTTCTTTGGGATGAATCAATGCAACGTTCATTCGATGTGTTGAAGAAAGCTCTAATTTATTCCCCCTTTCTTAGTCCTCCTGACTATAATAGATATTTCCTACTATATCTTGCATTAGTGGAATCTTATATCGACATGGTTTTAGTTCAAGAAGATGATAAGATAAAGGAGAATGTCACCTGTTATCTGATTCATGGCTTGGTTGGTTCTGAACTAAAGTATTCGCATGTTGAAAAGATGGCGTTAGCAACATTCCATGTTGTTAAACATATTTGACATTACATTTTACTGTGTAAGATGATCTCCGTCATTGACGTTGTTATCAATATGTAATTTCCATAGGTTGTAGAAGAAATTGATAGAGGTAAATACCAAACCACTTTGGAAGTTTGG
Organism: Picea sitchensis; assembly: GCA_010110895.2. Lineage (NCBI taxonomy): Eukaryota > Viridiplantae > Streptophyta > Pinopsida > Pinales > Pinaceae > Picea > Picea sitchensis. The sequence goes on along the minus strand of SNQJ01S0017098.1, from coordinate 42,370 downwards.
ATCTAGCCCTGCTAGCTTGAGAGAGGGATATATCATATTTAGATTTGTTTGAGTTTTAAATGTAATGCTAGTTATGATAGTTCAAATTTTGTTTGTTTGCTTTAAATCATTGGTTGAAAGAATGCTTAATTTTCCATTGGTCTATGGGGTCTGTACTTAAAGATGAGGATCAAATTTAGATTTTTATAAGGTTTTCTACACAAGGCAGGGTAGTAAAACTGTTGAATCTATTCAGATTAAATGGAATGAATAAGAGGAACAAGAGGGGAAATTCCACCAAGAAGAGGAGCAGTTAAGAATTCCTTTACTCAGTTTCGGATGAAAATATAAAGATCATTAAAAAACCAGAGACAGAGTATATGAAATAAATTCTGTTCTTTTGACTTTCTTTTAATGATTAGAATTGAAAATACATGAAATGATTACAGAGAATGAGAAAACATTAGACAAAGAGAGAAAAAAATCACCAACAATATGACACAAGAATCTTGCGAATAAGCCTCTTTTATTACTGGTCGATCCTTTGAAAAATTACACAATAGCTCCTGGGTGAAAAAATCAACCCTCAATACTTCGAAGAGAGAAGTATTTATAGAACAATTTACATCAGATCTCGTCATAAACGACTAGGATATTATGGAGGAATATCTAACTAACTAGATCTCTAAGATACAAAATATAGGGATTTGTTGATTTGCTCGGATCCTTTGTGCTGATTTGGTGGAAGTGGTTGGTGACTCATCTCTTTGACTTTGGTTGGCTGCTCCATGTTGACTAGAACACCAAAACTGTTTCTACTCAAGTAAAGCTCATAGATCTTCCCACCTCTTTTTACCTGGGATGGAAATATTGAGTAATTTCCCGTATATCTCATCCATTTCTGTGTACTTATCAAAAGTAGGCTTAGTGATGAAGATATGCTTAATCTCATGCTGAATACTTAAGTCCAACTGTAATGTCTCCAGGAAATATTTACCAGTAATGCTTCCCTGTATCCTTGCAAACTTTGAACTATCCTTTTCCACTACACTCATCTTCTATTTGTAATCAGACAGAGTGATCAGTTGGTCATTAACTACTAATAATCTAGGAAGACCTTTCTTATGTAGCACTTCAAACTCACTGAAAAATATCTGCACACCTATGTCCATCACTTGGGCCTTCTCTTCTAGCTGCAATGAAGTGGATGTCATTTGAGTTCACCCTCTGCCTTGTTGGCATAGGGGCAGACCTAGGGTTCAACGCTTCAACATCACACCGACAAAACCCTAACTATTGCCCCTTTCAGCAACACCTACAAAGAAGATGCAGTCTCACCGGAGGTAGAGGTAGGGGGGTTGCAGGACTCAAGTGTCTACAACCTACTTGGGACACAGATCTATGATTACACACTTCAACAGAGCACTTAGCCAATAACATTCATCAAGTTCTAATTCTTATTCACATCACATATTAACCCTAATTACATATCAATGCAATAGTAACCAACATTTAAGCACATCTAATATTTAGCACATAACATTAGAGAAGATCTAACATTCATTCATATATAAAGCACTAAGCATCAATGCATCAGTCTATCATGCATCAAGGTTAAGCACATAAACATATAAACACCATGAATAACACTGCACAAAGAACAATAACATAGGATATATGTGGTTCACCCCAGTGTGGGGCTACGCCGACCAACTCTTCTCTTATTTATTAGTCTCTTTCAATCTCCTTATAGGAACCCAACTACAGAGCCGAATCAACACAGGACAAGAGATCTGCGCGCACCTCGCCAGATCCTCCTTCCTTGAGTTAGGTCATGACACAAATCCCTACACCGTCTGTGCACAAAGCACTTACAAACCACTTGCACTTAGCTCTGCAAGTCTCACATATAGTATGCACAAAGCATTCACAACTATTCACACTTAGAAACCTTCATAGGTTCTTGCACAAAGCCGATCAAAACTGCTTCTTACATTTCTTAGCTACTTATTTATACATTACAAAAAGGGGCCTAAACATGGGTGAACCCATGGGCTGACATCCCATACCCGTTACATAAACCCTAAAAGCCCCCAAAAGCCCGCAAAAAGGGTGAGATCACGTGATCTCCGCTTTGCCTGGGTGCTCCGTCTTCAAACAACCTGTCGAAATCCCTAAAATGGTCAAACACGACCAACGTTTCCACAAAACTTGGTCGAGGGCCAACAGGTCCCCAACACTCACATGTGACTCGTCTCGAGTCACTCTGATCTGGGCAACACTGCTTCAAAGGTCTCGAGCTTAGCTCGAGCTACCTTGACTTGCTGCTTCACCAGAGCCTCCTTCTCGGTGAACTCCTGGATTACTTACTCGTTGACAGGCCCTTCCAGGCATTGTTCTATTGTTATGACCACCTTTTCCAATTGTGATCCTTGTACCTCGATCTCTTCAAAACATGTGCAGGCTTCATCTTGCACTGAATGGAGTCTTTGGGTCACCTCCATAACTTGAATCTGGATGGCAGTGACTTTCTGTTGAACTGTGCGTTGCTCCTACGACCTGTTCATCTTCTCCACTGCCGTAGGCAGTTTCAACTATCTTTGCACAACTAACACCTGCTGCTTCGCCTTGTGGAGCTGTGACTCCAATCTTCTCAGCTCCAGGTCTTTTTCAAGGTGCTCATAGGTTTGCGCACTTCGGTCACTGAGTTTCTTGCATTCTGAGGCCAACGCCCCGATTCTTTCTATTGTGCTCCCGACAATTTCTTCCCTCTGATCTCTTACTTCTTGCGGAGTGCTTGGTACTTCTTGGAGTTCTATCTCTGCTACTTTTTCTTGAAGCTACTGAATGGCCTGATCGAGCTTCCCCACTTGGCTCTCGACGATCTCTTCTTCCATCTATGCCAAGCCCTGCACATAGTGAATTGCTCTAATGACTACCTCTCTGACTACAGTCTATTTTGCAAGCAACTGGTCTTTCTCTGTCTAGATTTTTTCTCCATCCTCCTCGAATTTGCCTCTAATTTCGTCTTTCTCTTGCTACGCAACCTGAAGTTTCTCTAGGGATTCCTCCTTTTCTTGATTCAAGGCCTCTGTGGCCTGTTCTTTTTTTTCCTAGACTCGATGAAGGCGAGCCTCTATCACATCTTATATCCTTCACAATTGGGTGGGCTCATCCCCCAATTCTACACCTTCTGATGATGATGACACAGTAGACACTGTGCGCCTCGAATAGATAAATTTCTATACCTCTTTCAGCTCTGCCTCGATTCTGTCATACATCGTCTCTTGATTTGCTTCATGTATTTGAAAGATACCCTCCGAATCATCTTCTACCACTGCGATGATGAGGTCAACATCATCCACTGTGAGCACATTCTGTGACTGAGGCTTGTTGGCTCAATATTTCTTCCGTGCTGAGGGTTTCTTCGGAGAAACCTTCCTTTTCTTTGATGTCTCTGCCTCTGTTAGGGGATCCTTTGGCAGTGTTACTTCACCCTTTTCTTGCTTTTCTTCTTCCCCTTACTGTTCTTGGTTTACTTTTTCGCCTCCTCCTCCTCCAGGTAAGTCAGGCACAGTTTCCTCCAATGCGCTGTCCTTCTCTTCACTGTCTATGTCCTGTACTTCCTCCTTTTTCTTCTTCTTCTTGCCATTGCCCTGTCCATCATGTTCGACCCGGGTGACTAATGGGATTCCAATGATATTGGGGTCAGAGAGTTCTGCATCCTCCACTGGTACAAGGAATTATGTTGGCCATTCCTTGGTTATCTCTTCCATGTCTTCATCAATCAATTTGTAGTAAGACTACAACTCCTCCTTGCTTTCGTCCCCATGCGCGGTGATATATATGAAGTTTCGGTCTGTGCAAAACTTTGTGAGTGGCCTGAACCGATGGAGTGTATTTGACGTCATTCAGGGGAAGGATTCAATGGCCCATTTGAGTTGTAAGTAGTAGGTGTGGAACACCGCATTTGATTACCACTGCGTCTCCATGTCGCTTGAATACCACAAAGTGGTGAACCTCATGACCAGTGGTTCTGATGGCTCAACTTCAGGGACTGTCGCTCCTAAGCGACAAATGCTATTAATACCAACAACCAACTAAAGTGGAACTCATAGCCTTGGTCATGTGATTCACGACAATCCTTCTCCAACTCACTGACGAGGTAGCTCACCCAGTTCATCTGCATCCCTTTGACGCACTTCCCTGCAAGGTCGACTACAAATCCTGTTACTTGCATAGGGTGGTTATTTCTGACAATATTTCTCACTATCAGCTGACAAGCTAGGCGCACTGTGCCATCCTGGATGGAGGCTACCTTGTAGCCTCACTTCCCCTTCTCCACATTTCCATATGCCTCCTTGATGTGCTGCGCCAAGGAGCGATCTGAAATTTTTCCTGGGTAGAATTTCTGAGGGTCTGGTCCCTACATGCTTAATCCAGTAATGAGGTGGATCAACGCTGGATCCACAGTGATGCACCTATCTAACCAAATATAGCCTCCATGGTAGCATGTCAGGAGGAGTTTAACGCACACATTAACCTCTTGATGTATGCCGAAGTGGGGGATCTTCATGACGTTCAGGATCGTTGACCGCGTGATCTCCTTGATCCATGGCTAGGGAACTATCTTGGGCTTCTTCCCAATCATCTTTGTCAAGTACTGATGCGGTGTGAGAATCACATAATTCTTCCTGTCTCCCAGGTTGAAATCACTTATCTTGAGGGCTGGGATCAATCCTAGCTGCGGTCCCATTGCACGTATCCCCTTCAGGAAGTACTATGTGATGAGTGTGTACTTGAATTTACATGAGATGCTGTCACGACTAACCACGCCAGCCAAAGGCGGGATGTAGTCAGGAAATAACGACAAGATCTTCTTTGTGTTCGCCAAATCATCGCGGTGCTTTCTTCTTTTCTTAGTCGCTGCTCAACTAGATCAATGTGCAGTCGAGGGGGATGCTTGCACTCCTCCCATCGACGAGGCCTATATTCTTGTGGACATGATCTTCTCAACCATAAGGTCGATCAATATTTCTTCTACCGACTTCTCTGCTGCGCTAAGGTTGTATGACATGCACGATCATAATCAAATAACTTGGGTAGGTGAACATATGCTCAAGGTAATCGAACGAACGATGAGGTATAGACAATACAACATGGTATGTGATCAATTCTCTGTGGTCTCGAATATCTCAGTTTGAAAAAGTGGCCCCGGTAAGGAATTTGATGGATTAACTAAGCAATGTCGTAACAAATTCCTCCAATGGGCAGGAATGCCTCAATTAGTACGATTCCATCCGTTGTGGTGGGGTCCCAACGGTCCAATGGTGATATTTTCGGCAATAACTACGTTTCTAGCCATTCTGGAGCATCGTTCTAATGGTCGGGGTGACTCCAATGGTCATATATCTTTGTCGTGACGAAGTGCCTTTCTGCACGATTTTGCTAATAAGGCGAGGTTCAAGTTCTGCAAGTCTGCCTTCTGCGAAGTCTTCTCTGGAACTTCCTACAATTTTTCTAACTTTGTCTTCTTTTTACTGAGCTTTCTTGCCTTCTTTCCTGTGATCTAAGTCTCTAGATTCCTCTTTCCATTCTTATTCTTTTCTTCCCTTAGCATAGTAACTTCACACTGTCGAGGGTCTTCCAAAGGGTTTGAATTTAATATCTCTTCGCTTGCTACTTCTGGGGTAGGTACTCTTTTCTCCTACATGGATAGAATTTTCAAGCCTTCCTGCATTCTTGCAACTTCGACAACTAAGTCTCTGGTCCTCAGTTGCTTCAACTTGTTCTCTTGTTCTTCTATTAAGCACGCTATTATCCTAGCCATGAAGTCCCTTAATTATTTCTTTTTCTATTCTGTATCTTCTCCCTCTGCTTTCCTCCAGATCCGATCTTTCTCAATCCAAGTCTTTCCTAACAAAAGTGCAAAAGGGGCACTGTTCTCCACAAACTTAATGAATTCAAATTCTTCTTCAGTCGATGTTCCTTGAGTAATCGTAGGTACGTTAGTAACTCTTACACACAAGGTTATCATCTTTCCTTTAAACATTCCTATCCTTCCCAATGTAGGAATCATATCTAGCTTTCCCAAAATTTCCCAAGTATTTTTTGGCATAAGATTCACCTGTGTTTCCTTATCTAACATACAGTCTATGTCAAAGTCTCCTATTCTTATTTCTATGCACTCCTTCTCTTTTAAGATCTCTAGTAAACTGATGTCTTTGTGATCCTTAAGTGTTTCTCTCACCTGTAATAATATAGTCTATGATTCTTTCTGATTCTCTAACATATCCTTAGTTTCTTGACCTTCCTCTTGTCTCAGATTCATCTTTTCAACTTTAGCAATCATTCTAGGGAAATCCAAAACCTCATGATCAACAACTTTACAACAAAGACAAATAGTTCCTATACCAGGGCATTCCTTAGCAAGATGCCCCGATCTTCTACAGTTATAACACAATGTCAATCCTCTCTTTCTCTTAAACGATCCCCAACCTTTCCTGTATTGTGCACTGGGATCACAGTGATGGACCTGCAATCTGCAAAAAATCTTTCTCGGGTCCTGCATCCACTTATTAGTCCAAAAATTCTTTCTATGCATAGGAATAACATATCTTTTACTATCTCTATCAAATTTGTTCAGATCAATCTTCTTTCTTCTATCTGTGCCCTAGTTTTCAGACTAGGACCAAATCTATCAAACATACCTAGATTCATACTTTTGAAGCAAAAGCAAAAAGTTTCCACTTATCTTACCTTTATTAGAGCACAAAGCTTTAAGATCTTACCTCTTTCTTCAGATCAAGCTTCCTTCTCTTAGCACAGAGCTTCGCAAGTCAAGTAGAATATTGCACACTACATCAATAGATCTACGCACATAACTTTCTCTTTTCTTCAGTTCCCAACAATCACAGTTTCAGATCCCGACAACATAACCATTTTTTGGCATAGGGCCAGACCCAGGGTTCAAGGATTCAACAACCCACCAACAAAACCCTAACTACCGACACTTTTGGCAACAACTGCGAAGTAGATGCAGTCTCACCCGAGGTAGAGGTAGGGGGGGTTGTAGGACTCAAGTGTCTACAACCTACCTGGGACATAGATCTGTGATTACACACTTCAACATAGAACTTAGCCAATAACATTCATCAAGTTCTAATTCTTATTCACATCACAGATTAACCCTAATTACAGATCAACACAATAGTAACCAAGATTTAAGCACATCTAATCTTTAGCACATAACATCAGAGCAGATCTAACATTCATTCATATATAAAGCACTAAGCATCAATGAATCAGTCTATCAGGAATCAAGATTAAGAACATAAACACATAAACACCATTGTACAAAGCACAATAACACAAGGTATACATGGTTCACCCCAGTGTGAGGCTACGTCCACCAACTCTTCTCTTATTTATTAGTCTCTTTCAATATCCTTATAGGCACCCAGCTACAGAGCCAACTCTGCGCAGGACAAGAGATCCGCGCACACCTCGTGAGATCCTCCTTCCCCGAGTTAGGTCACATCACAAAGCCCTACACCGTCTGTGAACAAATCACTTACAAAGCACTTGCACTTAGCTATGCAAGTCTCACATACAATATGCACAAAGCATTCACAACTATTCACACTTAGAAACCTTCACAGGTTCTTTCACAAAGCCGATCATAACTGCTTCTTACATCACTTAGCTACTTATTTATACATTACAGAAGGGACTAAAGATGGGTGAACCCATGGGCCAACATCCCATACCTATTACATAAACTCTAAAATCCCCCAAAATCCCGCAAAAAGGGTGAGATCCTCTGATCTCTTCTTCACCTGGGTGTTCCATCTTCGAACAGCCTGTCAAAGTTCCAAAAATGGTCAAACAAAACCAACGTTTCCACAAAACTTGGTTGAGGGCCAACATGCCTTATGTATTCTAGTGCAAAAATCCTTGCAGGGAGGTATTTTGGCAGTTTGTAAGGTGGCAACTCACACCTATACACTCTTATCTTTGTGTGGTTTTGGTATAAATACCAATCCTCTGTCTTGGATAAATCAGAAAGGTGAAGGATTCTCTAAATTTATTCATTGATCCTTGGCTCTATGCTGTTGTTAAACATGCAAACCACTGGGTGATAAAATTGGTCTATGAAGTCCTTGAAACTGTACTCTGCTGAATTTTTCCTCACTAATGAGGTCCATGAGGTCACTGACTGGGGGTTTCCTTCCTGGTTCAAATTATGAAATGCACATGGAAACCTGTTTGACTGAAAAAAGAAGAACATATAAACCAGGACTGAGGAATATCTGAACATTCCTTCAGTTGGAAACCTGAAAAGCTAATCATGAATGTTATTAGCCAAAAAATGACTGAAATTAAATTTAATTGTGGCTCTTTCTTTTGTGGAAAAGATAGATAGAAAGCATAAAATAGGCTCATCTACCCATTCATTTGAGAATTAACCTAACATGTAACAAAGAATGGAATTGATCTAGTTGGCCTTGACAATGAATATGGAGGATGAATAAGGGGTATTTTTCTTGGGCAAGTGGGCGTCTTCTGGTAGAAAAATATCGAAAATATGGGCTCTTTGGGGAAAGGTGAGCTTATGGTATAGGTCGTTTAGGGATTCAATGGAAAATGGGATGGTTGCATCGTTTCTAGGGATTTGCAGCATCTGATCAATGGATTCAGGGGAAATTGTGAATAGGGTTTCATCAGAGGAGGAAACAATGGCCCTTTGGCCGGGCGAATAACGGGTTTGGAATTTGAGGGAGAATTTAGGGAAAAGGTGGGTATGAGGGAACATATACAGAGGTAAATTGGACTCCTAGAGTCCAATTTCATCGCTTTGATCCAAAAATATGTCTTTTAGCCAAGGGTGCAATTCGAAGAAATCGAATTTGCACCTCGATTCTGTGATTTTATAATCCTTATCCCCCAGAGGGATGTGATCTAGGTCTACAAGGGGGGGAAGGATCAGGTTCTTGGACATATCAATAGATTTTGCCTTGGGGGCCATGATTTACAGAGCTTTAAGGTAGAGTAATGGTGGAACTATGATTACCCAGGAAAAATGCCCCTATTGACGGTGGAGGTTGTGGAAGTTGGCTTGACAACTTGTTTTGGCATGGTGTCCACAATGTATGTATCAAGAAATGGCATTACATGGTGATGAAATGATGTGTTACAACATGTTGGAGGTGTCCATTATGGCGCGATGTGATGACAGGTTGTTTAACATTCACGGGGAGCAATTTGATTG
>SNQJ01S0017098.1:22098-33070 GCA_010110895.2 Picea sitchensis | reverse complement strand
TTTTGGCATGGTGTCCACAATGTATGTATCAAGAAATGGCATTACATGGTGATGAAATGATGTTTTACAACATGTTGGAGGTGTCCATTATGGCGCGATGTGATGACAGGTTGTTTAACATTCACGGGGAGCAATTTGATTGGGTAACGAGTATGTAGGGGACATATGGTAGGTGGAAGTAGGGTATGGTGGAAGAGTGAGGTGAGCGGTATTGGGTAGTGGTTTGGGGGGGATTTTGGAGGGGGGGTCTGAAATGTTGTGAGAGTGCCACATTAGGTGGGACCGACGTTGGGGGAAACCACTTTTTGGACCCCCCCCCCCACCACCGTTAAAGGAAGAAAGGTCAGGGTGGTCCGAAATGCGTCGAGGATCGTCAATCTGCGCGATGATGAATGCCACCGCTGACAACTTGTGCAAGAATTACCCACTACACGACAAAAGGTCTTTTCCACTAATAACTTAGGATAAAAAACATGCGATGGGTAGCGCTAAGCTCAATTTTTCCCTTTTTACACCATGGTCTCATTTTCCTAAGGCTACAATAATCAAATTTAATCAATCAAGGGGTATTGTGATATCCCTTCTCAACTTTTATTGGAAACAAAATCACTAACCTATCTCCTAACCTCATCATTTAACATATTAATCCAGCTTAGACTGTTGGATTAATTATTACTCTAACCTAACTAATTTGGCCAAGATTAAACAATTTGACCAAACTTATTCTCTAACCTATCAACATAAATTCAACAAGTTTGATCATGATTATACAGTATGATTCAAACTAAATTTATTTTTGATGGAGTTTTATATTTTCCCTTTATTAATTTTTTATACCCTCTTTTCGTTTTTTCTATTTTTATCATTTTCTTTTCTTTTTCTTTTTTATTTTTGTAAATCATTTGCAGAATAAAATATTATTTATAATGAAATATGACTAGAGGAAGAAATTTCAATCAGCAGGTGATACTATGAAATATAGGGTAATAACATACGTTGATCCTTTTCAATATGTTTTAACTCGACCAATAATTGGTGGGAAGTACGGCAAGTGGATTGTCATACTTCAGGAGTTTGATTTGGATTTTTATTCTACCAAATCCAATAAATATTTAGTCTTTGCTAAACTTATGTCAAAGTTTCCAGTAGAGAATGAGGATATCATAGTTATTGACTCATTTCTAGACGAGCATATATTCCTCATCTCTTCGTCCGATCCTTGGTATGGAGATATTATCATATTTTTCCAGACTCTGAAGTTTCCTTCACATTTTTCGGGAGTCGAGCGATGATAGATTTGCCATTTGGCGAAGAATTACCTTATTATTGGTGACACTTTGTATCGTTGAGGGGTAGATTCAATTCTTCGTTGCTGCCTCACTTAAGAAGAAGGGGAGTTGGTTTTGAATTATTTCCATAGTGGAGCATGTAGCGGTCATCTGTCTAGGTTGGAAACAACCCAAAAGATTTTGCGTGTGAGATAATTTTGGCCAACGATCCTTAAGGATTGCGTTGAAGTGGTCAAGAAATGTCACCCTTTCCAAATCTTTTCTAAAAATACGTGCACACATCTTTCTCATATGTTTCCAGTTGTTACCATCAACCCCTTCACCAAGTGGGGGTTTATTTTATGACATGCCACCTAGTTTCAACTAAGGGGTATCAGTATATCATAGTGGTCGTTGAATATTTTATGAAGTGGGTAGAGGCCATGATGATATTTTCTAATGATGGTGAAACCGCAACCCTCTTCATGTATAACTAGGTTATATCTAGGTTCAACATTCCAAAAGATATTTTCACTAACCATGGAAGTCACTTTAAGAACCACATGATGTTAAAGTTAGCATCAAAACTGGATTTTATGCGGGAGAATTCATCTCCTTACTATCCTTAGGGAAATGGTCGGGTTGAAGCTGTTAATAAATCCCTGAAAACCATTTTGAAAAGAACTGTCAATGCGAGCAAATCAAATTGGAAACTAATGTTATATCCAACATTGTGGGCCTACTGAACCTCAGTAAAAAATGCAATAGGCTTCTCGCCTTTTCAACTCGTTCACATAGTAGAAGTAGTTTTTCTTATTGAATGTGAGATACATTCACTTAAGATTTCTATCGAGCTCCTTCTAGAAACGATTGAACTTGAAGAACACCTTGTTTATTGATAACATCTTGATGAACAACATTGAGATGCGGCTATAGAAAATGAGGCACATAATAAGCATGTATAGACTAACTATGATAAATCCATTCATCTGAGCATTTTCTCTAAAGGGACTTGGTTTTGATTTATGAATAGGACAAGGATTCCTTAGGGGCAGGTAAGTTCAACCCTATGTGGCACGATCCGTATGTTGTGCAAAATATGTTGAAGAAAGGATCCTATGAGTTGGCATATTACGAGGGAAATGTGTTTCCGAAGCCCAAAAATGGGATCTACCTTAAAAAGTACTATGCTTGAGCTTTGTCGCTCAAGTGAAGGTTCTTTTGTAATTATTGTCTATTGCTTGTATATAACTTTGTTTAGATTTCCCTGTTGTTTTTCCTACGTTATTGATCGTTGTGATTCTATTGTGTGGTAGATTCCATAGGAGTCATCGATCTATATTAGGTTTGCAAACGGTGCTAGCCACCACACTCAGAATCTTGCTTCCACTTCCTGGGTGATTTATTCACCCACAAACCAACTAGTTTCCTCTAGAGGTGTTTGTCTTAGAGAAAATACCAATAATGTAGCCAAGAACAATGTCGTTATTGAGCTTTTGCGAGATATGTCACACATTATTTAATGCCTTCAGGTTTATTTGGATTCTCAGTTGGTAATGTCACAATTGAATGGTCTATATCGTATACGTTATCAAGTGTTACTCCATCGCTTCCTTAGGGTACATCTTCTGGAATGATCATTTGCTTACATTAATTATGTACATGTTCCTAGATAGTATAATCTAGTAACTGATGCATATGCTAACTATATTCTAGATTGGACTTTGTCTCATCAATAACACAAGTACACACCAATTAAAACATGTAAATATCCATAATTTGCAAGTCAATTATAATAACGTAGGGCCAAAAATGTATGTATATATAAAAAAATAATGGGGTCCATAGTACAAAATTTGGGCTTCTAGCCCCAAATTTTAATAGATACAAAAGTGTTCCCTTGGCACATAAAAGGTCTAGCCTCGAGGCCTATGCGCTCTATCATAAAAAAGTACAACATTTTCCAAACTCCCTAAAAGGTGAACCAATGTATGAGGTACACCAACTACATGATGCTGCATCCCCACTGGTAAATCACTTATGACTTCCATAGGGGAGAAACATGTCAAGGCCTCCATGTTCCTTTCCACGTTCCAAAGTGTCCCGACTGCCTCATCACTAGTTGGAGTGTCACATATTTCCCGAATCCTGTGCCATGGGAATCCAACAGGTCTCACAGGTCCTATATCTGCACATCCAAAGGGCACATGTGTTTTTTTCTTCTTTTTATATATAGCTTATTTAATTAAAAAAAAAAAAAACTATAAATTAAATAGTTTACCTATCTCTCCAAGCTATGCGTTAGGAGGTAATACCATGTCTGGGTCATGGGAGAAGTCAATCCCAACATATGGATAACCTTCAATGGTGGGTATCTGTCATGCCCAGCAATCAAAGAAGTCATCACTAAAGGGGTTGAATACTGCTCCCCCTACTAAGTGCGTCAACAAATTTGTGAATTGGATCAAGGATGGCCATGTTCACTGGTGTTCTCTCACCCGTGTCCTTGGGATTATGCCCAATACTCTCTCAAAGAAGAAGGCACGCATAATACTCCCGAACCTGAAATTTTTGTTCTTCCTCAGCTTGGGACCTGTCAACTATGTTTTCATGCAGTTGAGCATAGTAGTGCTCCAATAAAACACCGTTAGTCTCAAACACTCAATGGAATATTGCATCTGAGATCATGATGCCTGGTGTAAGTGTAATGTCCCCTCTTTGGTTCCCACTTTGGGACATCATTATATTACATAATGTTATGATGACCAGAGTAGCTAGATGTGTTGATTTTTCATAAACTAGGTTAAGCATGAAGTTTATTTCATTTTAGAATTTCACTTAACCATAAACAATAATGTTGCAACAACCAAGATCACAAGAAGAAGCACCATGCACAAGAACACAAGAAGTACCCTGGGAAACCCTTCTCAACAAAGGAAGAAAACCCAACCAAATCCTTTTCTATATTCTTCAAGAGAAAGACCTCCACCAAGATAAACCCTAACACACAAGAGGATGCTTCAAACCCTAGAAATATAGCACCCAAGAGAGGTGCGTACCTTTTACAAAAGAAGTGTACTTGATGAAATTTCCAAACTCACAAGAAAGATATAATTCCACAATGAGGAATTTCCCTTTACTTATATTAGACTTATCCTATCAATCGAAGTGTCTATTGGATCAACAGGGCCGACCTCACTAAGTCATATTATAATTATAATAATAAAAATAATCATAATAATTAATATTAACCATATTAATTATCTTTTAAATTTATTATTAATCACATTAAGGTGGGGCCAACATGTACCCTTTACATAAAAATTAGGGTTACAGGAAAGTGTGACTCTTGAACAACATATAGCAAAGTATCTGATACACCCACTAGTGCTCATCCACTAGGGGCACATCCATAGGGATGTCATAGCTCTGGCTCACTGCATTACACAGAAGAACCATATCTACACACGTTCACCTATTCTCATCCACAGGCACATCCACTCTACATATCTTCTTTCCCAATGCCTCAAAAAGGAGAATCATCTGGAGTTTTCTTGTCAAATTTGCTGCTTAGAGGAGGCTAACACATCATCTTCATTTCTATTCACAAGACGATGCAACTAACACTTTGGGATTTCACACGTTCAAATTTTTCTTAGCCACATGCACATCCAACTCATCAAATATCCTTTCCCACTGGATAATCATCTGGAGTTCTTCTAACTCTATGAAAGGAGGAGGTCATCTCTACGTTCCTAGATCTGTCTCAGGCAGGAACCACGTACCCTTCTTAGGGGCTTTCTCTCAGGTTTGTAAGTTGAGAGAAAGACTTCACATAGCTGCAATGATCCACACCTCACAGGTTTGTAAGCTAGAGAATGTCTCACATAGCTGCATTAATCAACACTCCCTCTCAACTAGGGAGGCATTCTTTATTTTTCCAAGTCTCACACAGATGTATTTTGCATTCTTGGTTGGAGTTATCGAAACTCCCTCTCAACTAGGGATCCATTCTTCATGAAGTTAATTTGGTGAATATATCTGCAATCTTCTCATGTGTAGGAAGGTATTGCATGTGTACGATTTTCCTCTGCATCATATCTATGATATAAGGATATTTCATCTCATAGTATTTCTATCCATTAGGAAACACTGGTTTCTCAAGGAGCTTTACTCATGGCTCTTGATTATCATCATAGGATCCATCTCATGATCAAGTGAATCTGTCAGAATCTTGTGAAGCCACATTACTTCACACACTTGATGCTATATACTTTTCTTCTGTGGTACTCAAGGCTACATAGTTTTGTTTCTTGCTGCATTAGGAACCCATGGAAAACTTCACGATAGAACATCAGTCAGATGTGATTTTCCGGTTCACTGTACTTTCTGCTCAATCTGAATTGACATATCCTACAAACTCAAGTTCATACTGGAGGCATATCTTAGTCCATATCCAACTGTGCCTCGTATATATCTCAATACATGTTTTGTTGTTGTCTAGTGAGTTTGTCTTGGTTGACTCATGAAATGACTAGGCACATTCACTGCATGGCATGAATCAAGTATGGTATTAACCAGATACATTAGTGATCCAATCAACTGTGGATCATCTCATCTGAATCATCATCAGTCTACTTCTTTAAATCCATCACAATGCATTTTTCATTCTGTCATATTGAACTTCTTTAATATTTTCACTATATATTTTCCTTGACTTAGGAAAATCTCATTTGTCCTCTATCATACTTCTTGTCCCAAGAAGTTGTGCATCATACTCAGATTCTTCATCTAGAATTTAGAAGTCAAGGACTACTTCTATCCAACAACAAGGCTTTTTGAATAAGTCATCAAAATCAAGCTCTCATCACCACACTGTAATGATATAGGTTTGGATCAACAACACTCTTGCTGAAATCCAAACTCATCAAGAATCTATCTATCTGATATAGTTTCCAACTCATGGATGATAGTATGGATGGAAGTGTATTAGGTTCACTAGATCAAGTGTCTCATTATAGACAAATCCCTCTGTTTGTGAGAAACCTCTAGCTATAGATATCATTTTGTATTTCTTGACACTTCATCAACTGCATGCTTGATCATATAGATCCACTTAGAAGTTACCACAGACTTCCCTTTATGGTCCCTGGATAATATCTTATGCATCATTCTTTAAGATATACTAGCATTCTTCTGTTATGGCATCTTTCCATACCGGTTCTCTTGTTGCTTCTCTAAGACAAGGAGTCTCAACACCAATGAAGTGGCTCATGACTGAAGGATAGATCAAAAATATCTTTTGCTTTCTCAGAATGTGCCTTGAGAGGCTTGTATGTTTCTCTGCCTCTTGCAGAGTGAGTCTAGGTAGGAATTTTATGCCCTACTGCAATATCTCTGAACATATCAACTAGAGAAACTGGATAACCTGGAGTAATGTCTGTGTCCCTCTAAATTGCTGAAGGGGGAGGAAGTATTGTCTCACTATCAATATCCATCTGAAATTCTCTGGGTCTTTGAAAAATTGTTTCTTCTTCAAGGACAACGTCTCTGCTTGTCTCAATCTGTCTCTGACTAGGAATATATTTTAAGATTCACTGTATCCTTTCTTCCTAAAGGATCTAGCTTGGAATTCTTCTCTTTGGGTACATGAAAACACATTGGGCACCCAAATAATCTAAAGTGTTCAATCTCATGCTTCATTCCAATGAAGACTTTTTCGGGAGTTATGTTTTTCAAAGTCTGGTGAAGACTCTTGTTCTACACATATACCGTGTCATGCATGCTTCTTCCCATGGAATCCTAGAAGGATTCTGATCATGCTTTGTAGAATTGGTTGTCTCAATGATGGTTCTATTCTTCTTCTTTCTCAAATGGTTTTGACTCCTTCTAAGTCAAGTGACTCCCTTTGAAGGATAAACATATTCTTTTCTCGTTAACCTATCTAGAACAAGAAAACAAAAAGAACCAACACAAGAATATCTCCTAAAGGAGAATAATGAGTACATCTCTAGAATCAAAACAATTTAAGGAATATTGTCACAACTACAACACCTACTTGTAATGTATAAATATAGGTTAGAGGAATGACAATTAGAACAATCAAACCTAGAGTCTTTACTTTGGGTGTGTTGTCTCTCTGAATGCACTGAGATCCCTTTGGATCCATGACTTCATCAAAGGTTCCTTCCTCCTGCAATTTCACTCATGACAATGATACAAATAATATATACAAGTGCACACCTGAGGATTGTAAGGTCTCTTCCAACAGAGCCTTATAAAACATAAATTTAATTAGAGAAGTGCTACCCTAACATCTTTACAATTCCTTAGTTAACATATAACAATTCATAACCAACATATAACCATTCAACATAATTAAAATTTATGAGCAGATCATAATAAATTACATAACACAACAGGATAATGAAAATACATACCTCTAACTGATGCTACTGCTGTCCTCCAACTCTACGTGATACTCTGCCCAAAATCATCTAACCTCCTAGCCAGCTAGGAACAGAGCCTACCCAGCTCCCTAGCTCTAGGATTCCTGGCCCCTGAGCCCAAAAATCCCAGCAACAAGTTCCCCCTGTCTCAGTCCTACAACAAGCTTCTCCAACCAAAAACCAGTAATACAGTCTTCCAATCTCCCAAAAATAAAAATGCCCAATACAGTCTCCAATATGAAAAATAATTCTCTCTCCCTCCCCAAAGTACAAAAGTCCCCCTCTCGAATGTCTTTTCCCCCTCTTATCCTCCTTTCCCCCTCTCCCATTCACTGCCTTCTCCCTTTCATTAAGACTCACCCACCTTATCCCTCCATTCAATGCCAACCACCTTATCCCCTTTCTCTTAAATGGTTCCCTCATTCGATACGTTAAGTTTTCATTTAATAAATTAAAATTTATTAAACTCAAATTCATTAACCAAATATTTAATTAGTTAATTAATTAATTAATATACACTAAACAATTATTAAATCAGGACAATTAATTAATTAATTAACTAATATACATTAAACAATTATTAATTCAGGACAATTAATTAATTTCTTAGGGTTGTTATATACACCCACCCTTTAGGAAACTTCGTCCCAAAGTTAAAGTATTTTAAGATACAAGGAAAAAGACACAGGGTTCACACATTCATATCCAATAACCAACATTATCAGTAAGTAAGCCAAGAAAATCCATACATACTAGTGTACATGTACAAGAAATGCATGTGTAGCTAGTACATACAAGTCTCGTGCATGTACTAATAACAATAATTATCACCCTTATAGTAATTTATGTATGCATCCAATCCAATCAATAAGACTATTCATTTTATAAAAGATAATAAACCAATGAAATGCTCTTGAATTCACTTAATTACAATAATCTAGCTCAACAATTTTATTTAGACAATTGTAGTTTAGTTAAATAATTATGAATATACATATATACACATTTTCTTTTCAGAAGGAAAAACAATAAATTCCACCATAAGGCAAATATCCATATACTCTCAACTATTTCTACTCATCCTTCTTCCCTAACTTACTTCCATCTTCCATTCCTATCCTTCCTCTACTGAACTATCTTGGAGCGTCAACTATATTGACCTAACTCCAGATAGAACTCGTAAGCGGAAGTGTCACTATCTTGACCAAGCTTCCCCAACAAGCAACTGACCGTCATCATCACACGTCTAGGGGAGCATGAGCTAACACCGTCCTCCCATGAATCCAGGTTTTGGATGATACACAATGGGAAATACCTCCACCCCTCCTAACAGGACTAGGGTCCAAACCCTTCAATGGAATATACAGTGGCACCGTGTTGTTGGGAGTTTTGTGACCGTTTATTCGGTTTTAGGCAGTCTCACCACCTGAAATCCTGCACTGGTCCACATATCATAGAATTTAATTCAAACCAATATAATTTCACATACAAAGTTTAATACCATATTGTTTCTCGGTCGGTGATCATGACATCCACTTTTATTACCATTATCCCTTGGCTATTTCATAGCCCAATGACCTGCAGATTAGTCTGTAACACAAACTCATACATATCTATGCATTATCATCATGTAATTGCATACAACCGTAATTTCAATTCGATATCCACGTACCAACAACTATAACATCAAAGTTTTCAAGTTACAAATAGATCTCATAATACCCCATAATTCAATTAACGTTACCTGTTCATAGAATTATCATTTACATAATAGATTACATCATATCCAACATCATTCAAATAACATTTAAACCTTCATAAGATTCTCATTCACATAGTATATCACATCATATCCATCATCATCAATAACATTTACACATTCATAGAATTTACATTCACATAGTAGATCACATCATATCCATAATCATCATTAACATTTAAACATTCATAAAATTTACATTCTCACAATATATCGCATCATATCCATCATTATTCAAATACATTTAAACATTCATAAGGTTCATACATCTTAAAAGTTCAAGTGTATCATTTAATAGTTTCATTGTGAATAGAAAATAAAGATGTTCAGGCCTCAGGTAATCCTAGCTGTCTAATTCAAATGATGGTGTTACATACACCCAACCTTCGAGAACATATTCTCGAGGTGGTCAAAAAGTGAGGGATAATCTCGTCGTAATGTCTTTGCATCCTCCCAAGTAGCAGATCCTAGACTAAACTTGTCCCACTGGACCTTAACTTGGTCTACCAGACGATTCCTAAGTTGTCGGACTCTACGGTCCAATATGTGTAACGATTCTGTCGTGAGGGTTCCTGCATCCAATACCTACAATTCCTTCCAATTTAGTTTATGTGATTCATCAACAACATAATGACGTAGAACAGATACATGAAAAACATTATGAGATTTATGCAAGTGGGGTGGCAGTATGAGATGATAGGCAACGGGTCCAATTTTCTCTTGGATTTTGAACAGTCCTATAAATCGAGGTGACAACTTTTTTCCCTTCCCAAACTGAATGGTACTCTTATTAGGCCTGATATGAATGAAAACCTGATCTCCCACTTTATAACTTCAGTCAGTCCTATGTGCTTCTGCATAACTTTTTTGTCTATCCCATGCTTCCTTTAGTCTCTGCCTAATCCGAATCATCTGTTCCTCCATCTCTTGAATCAACTCTAGCCCAACTATTACTCGGTCTTCTAACCTCTCCCAACTCAATGACGTTCTACATGGACTTCCATACAAAGCTTTGTAGTGTGGCATTTCGATGGAGCTATGAAAATTGTTATTGTAGGCGAACTCTACCAAAGGTAGGTACTTCTCCCAATGGGTTTGATTATCCATAACATACATCCTAAGCATGTATTCCATAACCTGATTTACTCTCTTAGTTTTCCCATTAGTTTCTTAATGATAAGTTGTGCTTAAGTTCAACTGAGTCCCCAATGCTGACTGCAAACTTGTCCAAAACCTAGAAGTGAATCTGGAGTCCCTATCTGAAATGATCTTCTTAGGTATCCTGTGCAAATGGATGACCTCACTTATAAACACACGTTCCATATCAGTGACATCATAAGTGTCTCTAATTGAAATAAAATGAGCACTCTTGGTCAACTTATCAACTATCACAAGGATGGCATTGTGTCTATGAGATGTGAGCGGAAACCCCACAACAAAATCCATAGAAATGACTTCCCACTTGGTCATAGGAACATCATGTGGTTGTAGGAGAC
>SNQJ01S0017098.1:11875-22048 GCA_010110895.2 Picea sitchensis | reverse complement strand
AAAATGAGCACTCTTGGTCAACTTATCAACTATCACAAGGATGGCATTGTGTCTATGAGATGTGAGCGGAAACCCCACAACAAAATCCATAGAAATGACTTCCCACTTGGTCATAGGAACATCATGTGGTTGTAGGAGACCTGCTGGGTGATGGTGGTCAACTTTCACTTGTTGACACTCTAGGCACTTGGAGACGAAATGGACTACATCGCGCTTCATGCCTACCCAGAAGAAAATCTTCCTCATGTCTGCGTACATTTTCTTCACACCTAGATGCGCACAATAAAGTGATCTATGGGCTTCCTTTAGTATGATGCTTTGAATATCCCCACTTTCGAGGATGTACATCCTTCCTCGATATCTTAATAGTCCATATGCTTCAAGACTATATCCTTCATACTTTGGATCTAATTGCCTCTCACTTTGGAGGTTTGAAGTAACCTTTAAATACCAACTGTCTCCATGGAGTTGCATCAACACATGTTCCCTCAGATTGACTTTTAAGGGTACCAAGGAGAAGACACGTGGTCTCCTACTCAAGTCATCCGCGACCACATTCTCTTTTCCCTTGATATATGAAATACCAAAATTGTACTCACTCATGAACTCACTCCATCGCCTTTTCCTGGCATTTAGATCCCTTTGAGTGAAGAGGTGTTTTAAACTTTGATGGTCCGTTTTGAGCTCAAATTTTCGCCCTACTAGATAGTGCCTCCAAATTTTTAGAGCTAGCATTACAGCTGCCAACTCTAAATCATGAGTAGCGTAAATTTCCTCGTGTTTCTTCAACTTCCTTGACACATAAGCTATCACTCCTCCATCTTGCATTAACACGGGCCCCAACCCTTTCTTTGAGGCATCCGTGCAGACTGTGAAATCCTTTTCCATATCCGACACTCGTAGAATTGGTGCAATAGTTAGTAACCTTTTAAGCTCGATCAATGCACTATCACATTCTTCTATCCATTCATACCTGACCCCCTTGCGCTGCAAAGTGGTGATGGGTTTCGCTATTTTAGAGAACCCTTCCACAAATATCTGATAATAGCGTACTAGCCCCATGAATCTTCTTACCTTGTGAGCATTTTTTGACACTGGCCATTCCATAATGACCTTTACCTTTTCTGGGTCCACAAAGATTCCTTCACCGGAAATGATATGACCTAAATAGTGGATTTATTTTTGGAAGAAGGAACACTTTGACAACTTCCCATACAATTTGTTCTCTCTAAGGCAGGACAACACCACTCGCAAGTGTTCCTCATGTTCTCTTTCGTTCTTGGAATATATGAGGATATTGTTTAAAAAGACTTGTACAAAGTGGTCTAAGTACTTCCAGAATACACTGTTCATGAGGCTCATGAATACTGCTGGTGCATTGGTCAATCCGAAAGGTACTACAATGAACTCGTAATTCCCAAACCAAGTTCGAAAGGTAGTTTTAGGAATATCACCTTCCTTAATCCTTAACTGGTGATACCCTGATCGCAAATCAATTTTTGAGAATACCGTTGCTCCTTTCATCTGATCAAAGAGATCATCTATCCGTGGCACTGGGCACCTATTTTTCACTGTAGCACGGTTCAAGTCCCTGTAATCTATACACAATCGTAAGGAACCATCCTTCTTCTTCACAAAAATTACTGGTGCACCCCAAGGTGAGACACTAGGCCTTATTAGCCCTAAGTCGAGTAGCTCTTTCAACTACATCTGCAACTCACAAAGTTATGGCGCTGTCATCCTATATGGAGTCTTGGAAATTGGTTCTGCACCAGGTTTTATCTCAATAGTAAAATCAAGCTCCCTCTTAGGAGGTAACCCTGGAAACTCATTCAGAAAAACATCCTTAAATTCTGACAATACTGGGTACTGATCCAAGGAGGGTCCTTTCCTTTCATTCATTGCTTCCACAACATACATTCGACACCCTTGCCTCATGCACCGCTTAACCTTCATAGTTGAGATAAAGCGTAGAGACACCCGTCTCCATACACCATGGATCTCTATCGACCTTCCTTCATCGTCAACACAAAGCACCCTTTTTGCGAAACAATCAACCATATCATGATGTGCTTCTAACCAATCCATTCCAATGATTAGGTCATATGTCCCAAGAGCAGTGACGTATACCTTCAACCTGGTAGTACACACTCCCATATCTACTAGACAAATATCAATGCTAGGTCCTACTGCTTTTTTTTTCCTCCGAAGCCATCTCGACTTGTTTAAAGTCATCATGCTCGTAGGCTGCCAACCCACTCTTTTCTATTGCAGATGGTGAAATGAAACTATCTGTAGCACCAGAATCAAATAAAATTTTAACATTGATGTGATTTAGCGTACCTGACGACTCCACCACTGTGGATTGATGTTCTTCCTGGCAATTATTAACCGCTGCGTAAATTTGGTGGCTGCCACTTGTTCTTCCCATCGGGGAATTTCCTTCTCTATGCACAAATCCTGCTTGCAACTTTAGGCAGTCATGCTAGTAATGGGGTCCTCCACATCCCCAACATGTAACTCGATATTGAACCTGCGCACTTCTCTGTGACGGTCTTTGAAATGAGTTCCTTCCTCTGGAACCCCTGCCCCTACTAGCTTCTCCCTAAGATGGTCATGGAACTGCTTGCGTCGTTGGTGATGAACGCGATGCTGCACTCGCTTCCATTGAAATACCTGTGGTGAATTTCCTTGGTGTGACTCTATTACCATATGGAGGTGGCCTAGAGCTCTCTCCCATGGAGAAGGTCCTAGGGGCCTTCCCCACAAATCTAGGACGATGCGGAAAGGTCGATCTCGTACCTCCATTTAAGTTCATGTGTTCCTCTGCATAGCATGCATTTTCGACTGCTTCCTCTACTGAAGACAGTTTCCACATCCACACCATGACCCTTATCTTAGGGTTTAACCCATAGACAAAGCGTTCTGCCTGTCGTTGGTCATTATCCATGTATGAAACATATTTGACCAATTCCATAAACCTGATCTTGTATTCTTCTACGGTCCTATTTCCCTATACTAGAGCATGAAATGATCCCACCTGTTGTTCCTCATAGTAAGTTGGTAGATATTTCCTTCGAAACCTCTCCTCAAAAAGTTCCCAAGAGACCGTGTCCGGGGTAAGGTGTAATTTCCTCTCCAGGTTGCCCCACCAGTTCAAGGCACTGTCTCTCAACTGAAAAACCGCTATCTTCTCCTTTGATGTGGACGCATAGTCTCTTAAGGCAAAACACCTTATCATGCCTTCCAACCATGCCTCTACACGTTCACTGGCATGACCCCCGACAAACTCTGGAAGTTTGATCTTCTGCAATTCTCTAGTGATGTCTTCAGGTGGAGGCCCTCCCCTTGAATCCATTGATGCTTCTGGATTACCCATTCTAAATGGTGGGGGCTCCACTTCTATCCCTGCTGGCTGACACCCCTTTAAAGTCTCATTTATGGCCTCTAAAGAGCGCAGAATGAGGGCTAATTCAGGCGATGGTGGTGGCGGCGCTGGCGGTCTCTGCGTTGATGCCCCTCTACCTTGATTTCCTCTCGTCCTAACCATCCTGTATACTTGAATTTGCATCAACCAAAGTTTGTCAGGGTGAGTCTTGGACAATTCACATTTGCACAACTTAAACTAGAAAACAGGGTTAGGCATCAGTTTTTTTTTACTTGTCTGTAAACAGGCGTTACTCTCTTTAGGGGAAGTGGCTAGGTTAGGGTTAAAGCATCTAAGCTTGATGTCTTCACCTAAGAAAACTATTGAACCTCTCGCCTGGTAGTTATGATAGCACTGTACCACACTCGCCTATTCCTCTAACTTACCTTCCCAGTGTGCACGAAGCCCCCTCCCGCTTATCCTGGTCTAAGTCCTTAAAATTTTTGCTTAAAACAAATTAATTAGTCGCTTTAACTAGTTTTAAATTTAAACATGAATCATAAATTAAATATAATTAAACATAATTTTAATTATAAATAAATTTTAAAACATTATTAATTAACTAATGTTTTAAAACATGATTAACATTATTATGTTTTAACATTTAACTAATAATACATTATTATTATTATATTTAACATTATTATGTTAGGGGATAAGGTGGGTAGGTGGGTAGGCCCTGGTCCAAGTTTTTAAATTTGGCTCTGATACCATATGTAAGGCCTCTTCCAACAGAGCCTTATAAAACATAAATTTAATTAGATAAGTGCTACCTAACATCTTTACAATTCCTTAGTCAACATATAACAATTCATAACCAACATATAGCCATTCAACATAATTAAAATTTATGAGCATAGCATAATAAATTACATAACACAATAGAATAACGAAAATACATACCTCTAATTGATGCTACTGCTGTCCTCCAACTCTGCATGATACTCTGCCCAAAACTGTCTAACCTCCCAGCCAGCTAGGAACATAGCCTATCCGGCTCCCTAGCTCCAGGATTCCGTAAGGATTCCTGCCCCCCGAGCCCAAAACTCCCAGCAACAGGTGCCCCCTGTCTCAGTCCTACAACAAACTTCTCCAGCCAAAAACCAGTAATACAGTCTTCCAATCTCCCAAAAATAAAAATGCTCAATACAGTCTCCAATATGAAAAATAATGCTGTCTCCCCCCCAAAAGTACAAAAGTCCCCCTCTCGAATGTTTTTTCCCCCTCTTATCCTCCTTTCCCCCTCTCCCATTCACCGCCTTCTCCCTTTCATTAAGACTCACCCACCTTATCCCTCCATTCAATGCCAACCACCTTATCCCCATTCTCTTAAATGGTTCCCTCATTCGATACGTTAAGTTTTCATTTAATAAATTAAAATTTATTAAACTCAAATTCATTAACCAAATATTTCATTAGTTAATTAATTAACTAATATACATTAAACAATTATTAAATCAAGAAAATTAATTAATTAACTAATATACATTAAACAATTATTAATTTAGGACAATTAATTAATTTCTTAGGGTTGTTACAAGGATGATGATATGATTTATCCAATAGATCTTGGCTGATCTCTATCCTCTGAGATCTTTATGAAGAATATAGTCACAGTGTCACCTTTTGTCATCTTTGTTATTTTTAAGTTGGCCCTTCAATGTAAGGGCTTGAGTAGGTGATTGGCTTCCTTGTCCCGACATCATCTTCCTTCTATTCATTGATAGTTGTATTTGGTAAACCCTTTTGTATTACCCACAATAAGTCTTCCTCTGAAGTCTTGTCTTTCAAGAAATTTGAAGTTTCTTGATCCATCAAGCTTATTTTCCATCATAGTTTTTATTCATCATAATTTTAGATTCTTCACAACCCTTTGTCAACTAGGCTAGAAAACCTAACGACTAGGCTAGGCTAGCACTTTTAGGTTTTACTGGAATTATGAATGCCAACAATAAGCCTTTGAGAGATAGGATAACACTGGTGAGCTGAATATCTCCTTCAATGAGTTTGCAAAAACCCTAATTCCGAAATTTATGCAGAAATTAGCGAAACCCTAGGGCCAAAATTTCAAAATGCTCGGAGTGTCACTCTAATAGTCTCTGGAGATGCGCTAGAGGAGGTCGTACTCTCCTATGAAAAAAATGGCCCCAACGTTCAAGTGTTTAAGGGTTGAAACACCTCATAAAGGAAGGTCGTATGGATTTTATGGAAACCCTAGGAGGGCCGTACGGTTCTGCAGAAGAGAGAGGAGACTGGTAGATGCTTGTGCAATGGGTTCTTCAAGAACTATGCTCTGATACCATGTTGATTTTTCATAATCTATGTTAAGCATGAATTTTATTTCATTTTATAATTTCACTTAACCATAAACAATAATGTTGCAACAACCAAGATCACAAGAAGAAGCACCATGCACAAGAACACAAGAAGTACCCCGGGAAACCCTTCTCAAGAAGGGAAGAAAACCCAACCAAATCCTTTGCTATATTCTTCAAGAGAAAGACCTCCACCAAGATAAAACCTGGCACACAAGAGGGTGCTTCAAACCCTAGAACTCTAACGCCCAAGAGAGGTGCACACCTTTTACCAAAGAAGTGTACTTGCTGAAATTTCCAAACTCACAAGAAATATATGATTTGATAATGAGGAATTTCCCTTTACTTATATTAGACTTATCCTATCAACCGAAGTGTCTATTGGCTCAACATGGTCGGCCTCACTAAGTCATATAATAATAATAATAATTATTATAATTATAATTAATATTAACCATATTAATTATCTTTTACATTTATTATTAATCACATTAAGGTCGGGCTGACCTGTACCCTTTACATCACAATTAGGGTTACATGCAGGTCTGACTCTTGAACAACATATATCAAAGGATCTGATACACCCACTAGTGCTCATCCACTAGGGGCACATCCATAGGGATGTCATAGCTCTGGCTCACTGCATTACACAGAAGAACCAGATCTACACACGCTCGCCTGTGCTCATCCACATGCACGTCCACTCTACAAATATTCTTTCCCACTGCCTCACACATCAGAATCATCTGGAGTTTTCTCATCAACTCTCCTGATTAGAGGAGGCTAACACACCATATTCATTTATGTTCACATGACGATGCACCCAGCACTTTGGGATTTCACACGTTCACCTTATGCTTATCCACAAGCACGTCCAACTCATCAGATCGCTTTTCCCACTGGACAATCATCTGGAGTTCTTCTTACTCTCTGAACGGAGGAGGTCATCTCTACATTCCTAGTTCTGTCTCAGGAATGAACCACGTACCCTTCTTAGGGGCTTTCTCTCAGGTTTGTAAGCTGAGAGAAAGACTTCACATAGCTGCAATGATCCACACCTCACATGTTTGTATGTTGGAGATTGTCTCACATAGCTACATTCATCAACAAGATGGAGGTTACAATGAGTACAAGGGCTATTGATGGGTATTTTGGGGTCTGAATTGCATCACTCATTTTATTTCATCATTATGATCCATTCTTCACAACCTGGATTTGGTTTTGTTGCATTCAGATGATTTTCGTGATTTTGAGTTATTTTGAGCTATAGGTTAATTAAATTCACTAAGGAGGTCATATTGGTCATAATACTTGGAGGAACCTCTTAGTGTAATAGCTCATTGGAGTCAGGAGGAGAAACACTACATGATAGGATGATGAGAAGTGACTTTCAGTGGCCAGAGAAGCCACAAGGAGAGATAAGGTACTTTTCAGAGGTAAAATGGTTAATTAATTAATTAATAATTAAATAAAGTAAAAGTCACTTTGGAGAGACAAGGTGAGCAGGGAGGATAAAAGAGAGATAGGGGCCTCTATTCTCTCATGGATGTTGTTTATCATTTTGATATCTGGCTTCTAGCTAGTGAGCCCATGCACTTGGGGGTTTTGAGGGTTTTGACTTAACAAGCCATAGAGATCAGCTCGGTGGTGAAAGATCCCACCCAACCTAGTCCAAGATTGGTCACAGAGGTGAAATATTCCTCCACCACCATTCTTCATCTGATCTACTCAGCTTCATGGGAATTTTACACCAGCCACATGTATAGAAAGAGAGAGGACACACCATTGAGGGTTTCGAGCAAGGGGGGCACATTTGTGGAGCTAGAACAATTCGATTTGGCCAAGGAGAAGAGTGTTTGGAGAATCTAGTTACTGGGTTATCTTTGCAGAGGTCATAGTGCCCTTCTTGTCTCCTCCGGGAGGTATTTTGGTGGAGCTTTGGTTTATATTGAGAGTGGGATGATTTTCGCTAGAGGAGGGCACAATTTTGGAGTGGATTTAATCATGAGAGGGGTCCAAGATTCACTCTTCAACTAGGGATCTATTCTATCTTGAATCTAGACTCTAGATATACTATTATAGAGGGTTTTGCTTGATATTGGTGCCAAGAAGGAAGAGGGTCAAATTCTTTGGTCTTCAGTCATCCAAGAGGGCGCATGCCAGTTAGGGGATTGTTCATTTGGAGGGTCATACCTTCACCGATCATCCTGAGACTTCATCAGTGGTTTGAACTTGGCCTGATCTACACTTCTATTGATTTTCAAAGTGTTTAGAGGCTTCTAGCAGCTGGGCCGAATTATTGGGTGTATTCATCTTTTCAGCAGGGCACAACTTATCCAGTTTGAGGTTTGGCACTTCAGAGGACAGGGATCTCAACTTGTTGTTCATCTATTGCATCTGGGTGGCCTTTGGAGGCTTGTAGCTTCTCTTCTTGATATTTCTTAGGGATCATCTTCATTTTTCTATTAGCTCTTAGCTATATTGTACCAGATCTACAGATCCATTGTATCAGGGTCTTCTTCTATTATGAATAATATCAGATCTGAGGTATTTTTGGTTATTTCATGTGTTGTTGATCTTTCATCTTGTTGAGGTATGTTCCACTGCTACATATATTTTATTATTGCTGCAAACACCAATAAAACCCATCAGCATAAGCCCTAGTGCAACCTAAAAGACCAAATCCACAAAGTGTTTAACGAAATTCTACAACCAGAAAACGTTTAAAAATCACATGAAAAACGCAATGTTCTTGGCACCTTGGCTTGGGAACATTATAGTAAGGATGTTGATCCTACAATGCGAGTCATGGTGTATAAGATGATTTTGAGGCTCAAGCTCTCTATGTTTCTTATGGGTACCTAAGAACCCACCTTGATGGTGTCAACTTTGTAATAGGTGGATATATAGTCTTCGATGGTTAAGCCACCACCTCCTCAGGTTCTCAAGTTTACTACCTCTCCTCTTAATAAGAGGCCTATAATTAAGTAAATTTCCTCCACTGTGATGGTCAATGTATGCACATCAAGCATAAAAGCCTCCACATCTAGATTCTAGTAGTCTATGAGATGGTTCAACAACTGTATTTGGGCTCGCATATTAATTATTTGGAAAATTGTTTACATGCCACATCGACAGAGAGCTTCGATGGCATTGGAATCTTAAACCACGACATTATCAATGGCCTCATGCTCACATTCTCTCCATTGCACATACATCCT
This sequence comes from Picea sitchensis, assembly GCA_010110895.2. NCBI lineage: Eukaryota > Viridiplantae > Streptophyta > Pinopsida > Pinales > Pinaceae > Picea > Picea sitchensis. The sequence continues at coordinate 13,085 of SNQJ01S0017098.1, read as the reverse complement.
GCAAAATTTGAAGAAGAAGGGAGTTAAATTTTCTTTTTTCAACTTTGGCGAATTTGTATGCTATTCATAGTTCATACAACCGCATGTATACATGATTCACTTCTGGGTGAATAACGTATATACGCGGTTCATCCCAAGATGAATCATGTACATGGAGAACATGGTAAATAAAAAGAAGAAAATTAAATGGATGAAAATGAAGAGCAGGTTTTGAAACTTACTTGGTCCAAGTGGCAAGTGTTTTCGTTGCTCCAAGCTTCGTGAATCTTCGTTAGAAATAGAAAGGGGTTTTCACCAACAAGGTTAAATTTGATAAATTTTGAAAATAACATGGTAAAATGGTGAAGTTTTCACTATTTAATGTCATTTTTGACCCACTTACTATAGTTTCATCATTTTTTGATTAATTGGACTAATACTTAAGGGGTCTTGTAGTATTGTTTTGGCATTTTAGGTTTTGGAAGCATACTAAAGGTGGTCTTTGGCCCTTTTTCTAGTTGATCGAGTCTTTTTCAAGACTTTGGGTAGGTAATGTTTTCGTATAACTGACATATTTGAATAGGTCTCATACACTTTCATTTGGCATTCCGGTTGCGATTTCTTCTTTTCCCTAGGGTTGATCCCATTAACTTATGACATGAACCCATCTCACTGCTTTTTGAAATGTCGTTTTGTTGATGGTAGACCCTATGTTCCATGAGTGCCCTAGTTATACCCCCTTTTCATTTTTGCACCCATGCTACAAGTTTCCTATTAGGCTCATGAGTCTTGTTTGGTCGCACCATGACTTTGCGTTGAAGCCTCATTACTTCTTCTCAATCTTTTTCTGGCTAATACCTATGGGACTCCCTCATTTATGTGTTGCTAAAGTTGTCAACATTTTTTGACTTCTTGAGCATGTATTGTGCTCTTTACTGGTATATAGGGTAGGTTCCATTCCACTTGCATTATGCATTTTATCCGTATCGATCACATATTGGATGTAGGTTCAACCCCATTCATTGCAACATAATACCTTCAAGTCACTCTAAATGTTCGACAACACAGGTATTCCAACAGAGGACGAACACCTTCAGTAACCACTCACACAACCAGATCAAAGATCAACACACCGATGTTTTCACGTGGTAAAACCCCTACGGGGAAACATCCACGACCCCAACCAACGCGACCACTTGGAGCAGTTTATTAATGCAAAGAAAAAGATTAC
>SNQJ01S0017097.1:136666-148146 GCA_010110895.2 Picea sitchensis | reverse complement strand
ATCTCTTCTTTAGCGAATCCAACCGATGGTGTATGGTTGCGGGCATGGTGTCATCGACAGGTCCAACCGCTTGATGACCTTTGTTGAGATTAGGTTATTATGACTACCACTATCGACAATGAAATGAAGTGGAGCCCCCTTTACCCACATATGTGAGTGAAAGAGATGTTCCCCTTCCTATGGTTCTCTTGGCTTGCTTAGCTGGACTTTGGTGGTAGCAACATTGGCACTAGATTCAACATCGATAATTCGCTTCCCTCCTTTTGGATTTGATTTGGAGTCAGAATCTGTCTCTGACGCAAAATATTTTAGCTCAACCACTAGTGACTGCTTGGAGTGACATTCTTCGGTGTTATGCCAAGGTATTTTATGGTATTCACACCACTTTATTATTCCCTTCTTCGACTTCTCATTACGCTTATTGTGTTGCGGCTTGGACTGGTTGTCCTAAGAGTGGCCATATTTTCTATGTCCCTTTCTTTGTGGGTTGGGGCCTCCTTTTCCTTGCTTCAACTGTGAGGAGTTTGCAGATCCAAACTATCACCTCTTCTTCTTAAATTTCTGCTCGATCTTGACAACGTATCTATAAGATGCACCTAATGATAGGATGTAAAAAAACTCCATTTTTGTTTGAATGTATCTATGTAGAAAACCACAGTATTTGAGCACCAGATGTCATTCAGAGTCTTTGATACCCAATTTGTTGTGCAGGGTATGGAAACTATTGGTGAAATGTGGTACTGGATGGTCCCTTTCCCAACGCATCATGGTCCACCTTATGTATTGGTCCTCGTATCTTCCAACATGGTAGTATTGTTCTTTAATGGAATCCCTAAAGGAATCCCATGTGGGTGAAACCAAAAATATTACAAATTCCTCTATGGCCCTTTTCTTAGAGTAAGTATCCCACCAGTCCTTAACATGGGGGACTGTAACACCCTGGGTTTTGAGACCCCATATTAAATAATGTATTGTTACACTACTGAGAGGCCAGAGTTCCCAAACAATTATTAAGAGGCTAGTGTTCCTAAGAAATGTAATGTTTTGATCATTATTAATAATAAATACATCGTTTGCTACTATATGGACAAGGACTAGAGTTATAGGGGGCTATGATTCCACAAGAGAAGGGGCTTGAGGGGATAAGTGTTTATTTTATATTTTATTCTCCATTTTTTCTTGATGGAGAATAACAGTTAATTGAGCTTCTTGGGGGAAGGCTAAGAGGTTCTTGATCCCCACGAATTACATAAACTCATTCCTAGTCTATTGGGGGGGGGGTTCTCACATTCATTGATTCTCTCATTCGTTTAGTCATTTTCATTCGCTCTCACTCCCATTCTTGTCCTATTTATGTCATTGGTCGTTCACTCTTCCCTCATGCATTCATTCACCCGATTGTTCATTGTTTCACACATCTTGTGAAGACTTCACTCCTTTCACTTTTCACCGTAATCATCTTCCTCATTCGCGTTGGTATTGGGAAAGGAAATCAGACTATTGAAGAAAAACCACAGTTTTGTTGGATGTATATATTACTGGTGAAATCCATCTATGAACGAGGCCTGCATATTTGAGATGCATTGTCTTGTGCCTAGCTTTACTCACAACTGTGAGTCTTGAGAGTCCCAGTATGGATATTCTGGACTAGTTGCATGGGAGACCTAGAAGGAGAAAGAATACCTGAGGGACTGCATGGTAGAGGAAGAATACCTGAGGGACTGCATGGTAGAGAAGGGTGGGGGTCCATTCTCTTGGGTTGGGTAGGATGGGTAGAAGAGAGCTGGGTACTTGGATTGATGTGGGTTCTCGGAAGCATGTGAGAGCTTGAGTGCTGACTGGTTTGGGAAGCTGAGTAACATTATGGAACTGTCCTTGTGGATTCATAGCCCTAGCTCAGGGGTGAAATTATTGTTGAGACTTGGAAAAATAGTGTCTACAGTTGAGCGAAAGGTCCTTGGACTACAACCAGTCTATGGTTCTCTTATAGAAAAGATAAGTGCTCTATGTTATGGTATTAATTACCTGTATATGATTTATTCCTTCGTGTATTTAATTATCGTTGAATTCAATATATATATTTAGAGTATGCATGCTTGTTGTTTATTGTTGTGCATGTCATATGCTTCATTACTTTTATGTTTAGCATGAATTTGGATCAATGCATGTGAATCTTTCATGCATTTCCCTGTTATTTAAAATTAGAGAAGGGGTCGAATTATTCAAGGGGAGGGACTTGTGGTTAGCATGCCTGACCTGTGGGTGGCTGGGTATGTTACAATTTGGTATTAGAGATCATGGTTCTAATACTAAGCCCAGATGGGCTATGTAAACTGATATTGAAGAAAACGTTTCACAGAGAAATTAAGTTGCAAAGTGCGAGAAGGCGTTGAGAGTGCACCTTAAATGTGTTTGAATGCTTAGGAGGTGTAGCGGTTTGGGAAATCACGATGGACATAGAATCTATTCGAGAAGGATCTTAATCCTTCAAAACTTTCAGATCTGGGAAAAGAGTGCAGAGGTTAAACCCTCAAGTCCTTCGTACTTTGTTGCTTCAACAATTTTAAGCTCCTTGTCACAAAAGAAGATAGAATCCCCAAAGCTCTGAAGTTGTGGAGTGAATCTACGTTGTAGATCACTGGGAGGGGTACTTGACCGTTGGATTTGGATAAGGACAGATCTGGGTCATTAAATCAAGAATATATCCCATATCTCGGATCTGTGTGCGAACGAGTGTGAGCCATAGAAATTAGAGTACTTCATAGGTTCGACACTCAGGGAGAAGCGAGTCCTCAAGGTGCCAGGAGGGAAATCTCCCGAAGTCACGAACTCTGGAGTTAATATGGAATTTTCATGTTTGAGGACATGTGTCTGTAGATCATCCTATTCAAGAATTCAACATTCATGGGATTTGTGGTGTAGTGTGGAGAAGTCTCCCGAAGTCCCAGAGTCCCGAAGTCCTGAAGTTACAAAGTCTCGAAGTCATGAAGAACTAGAGTGGAGTGGCCTGCTGACATCACCTAGGGTGATATGAACACACTTGATGCTTGCTATGTGTCACTGTGTTCCATTTTATTTTCAAAGACCATTCATGCTACTTAGAACTTGACACATGTCACCCATCATATTGGGTCAGGTGTCACCTCTACGTTTTTGCCACGTAGCACCCCTTGGTTCTTAGTTACTGACAAATACTCTTAGAGTTTCCTAATTTGACGTTCACAAGGAATGGAGTGTGATGAAGGAGAAACCCTCGAAGCTCTGAAGAGCTGAGTAAATCCTCATTGTTTATCGGAGAGGACAGGTGGTGGTAGATCCCATAGTCTGGAGACTTGAAACTCCATAGGATTCAAGGCATAAGAAATTGGGGTTGAGGACTCCCAAAGGCCTGAAGGCCAAATTCAATCTCATCCATTGCTTACAGAGGATAGGTGGGAGTAGATCCTGGAGTCTAGATACTTGGCACCCTGAAAGGATTGGGAGTGTGGATAGTCTAGAACTTGCAGAGCCCAGAGTCTTGGAGTTCCTCTTGACCATAGATCTAAACAATGAATGAGGACCATCGATCAATGCATTCTATGAGTATTCAAAAATTCAGTGTTTGGGAGATTAGAGGTGTGAAGGTGAAAATTTCCCCGAAGCCCAAAATTCTGAAGTCACATAATACATAAGTGGCATGGCATGATGATGTCACCTAGGGTGATGTGGACCATCGTACACATGCCACGTGTCCATCTGTTTCATGCGTTTGAAAGGTCATTTGTGCCAATGGAAATATGACATGTGTCAATAGTTGATTGGGCCATGTGTCACCTCCATATTGCTAACACGTAATTCCTCGGGTGCACCGTACTAAGTGAGTAATGCAATCAGATTTCAAATGTATAAAAATGTATTTCATAAAAATTGCAGGTTCGCCAAAGGTAGAGTCCACCACTGCGCTTTATAATCTCCACAATGAATATGGATCATCCGATCTACGATCAGATTTCAAAATCAAAACAAAACTGTATTGAATTTAAATTATGGGTACAGGTCTCGACGTTAACCTGTGTGCATATAAATCTTTGCAATGGATTATGACCGTCGATCCCAACCCAGATAAGCGCCTCCCGCTAAGTGCTTGGTCATGGCCCTTGGTCCTATGAGACTTCGGTCAGACTAAAAAGGGGGATAGTGACCGAATTGTTGTTTTCAAAGGAAGAAAATCACTAAGAAGGGATAAGCCCATGGTTTTGAGTTGTGGTCACCTAGGGAAGGGGTTTGAAGGAAGTGCCTGTGTAGGATTGAACCCTATATCGGTCTAAGGATAACATGGAAGTGTTATATGATTTAGACTGATATATATATATATATATATATATATTCTTCATGAATTAAAAGGACCTGTAACATTGTTTGGAAAATTTTGTTCATCATATGCTTAACTATGACAAAATCATTTTATAGAGTTAAGATGTTTAAACATACCAACTCAAAATGCGTATTCAATAAATGGAAGAAGGTGATGGAGCCTCCAACTATGATAAAGAGGTTGAAGGTCAGAACACCGGAGTTGGTAATGCAGAGACATAATCCAATGGACACAAGGGCAGAGGGGAGAAAGAAACATTGATATAAACAATGAGAATCTTGAAAATATAAGTGAAAATATACAAGGCAAACAATGAGAGGTTGATGAGAGAGAAAATTCAGATAAATTCCTGAGTGTTGCAAAGATTAAATCAGTTGTAGATACAAACAAAGAATGGCTCAAAGCAAGAGGAATAAGGAAGGTATCATGAAGGAAGAGAATATCATGGAAGATTTGGTTATTCCAGGAGTGCTAGCAGAGCTCATAGACATCACTCACCTCCTTACTCAGCAACTCATCAAGAAGGTCTTATGCATATGAAGACTCCATGAGTACCCCAAAGGTGTCTCCTGTTAGGAAAAAAAGAAAAAGGCATGAAGTGGACATTTTGCAAGGAGATATGAGGAAGCTTAAGCCACCATCCTTTGGTGGTGAAAGGGAAATGGAAGATGATGTTGAAGCTTGGTTTCTTGGACTCATGAGATATTTCCAATTGAATAACTATTCATCAAACCTAGAAGCTAGAATTTCCACCTACCATTTGCATGGGAAGGATGTCATGTGGTGGGAGAAACTGAAGCAAGTTGAGCATATTAATGAGAATAGGATCACTTGGAAGAAGTTCAAAAAATATTTCCAGAAGGAGTACCTCTCAGAGCATTTCTATGACAAGAAAATGCAGGAGTTATTTGAACTCAGGTTGGGAACCATGACTATGAAAGAATATGAGAAGAAGTTCTTGGGGTTGTTAAAGTATGTAGGGTTCATAAAAGATGTGAAGGTGAAAATACAAAGGTTTTTAAGTGGCTTTCCTTTCCTTTATAAAGAAAAGATTCAGTATGATGAACCCAAGACCTTGACTTTGGCTATCAAAAAAGCTAAGTACCTATATGACCAAGGCCAGAGGAGAGGATCCATGTAGAAGTATTGGAAGGATAAGAAGAAGGGGAAGTAATATCAGAGGAAGAACATATTTAAACCTCCTTTCAATAGAAATAAGACAAATAAAAATCATCAAGATCAGTATGTCAAGGATGAATCCAAGAAAGAAGACTCCTTGGGAAAAAGGGAAATACCACCAATCCAATGTTGGGGATGCATGGAATATCACATGTACAAATATTTCCCATACATAAAGGACAAAGTGAAGACCATGCACAAAATCAAAGAGGCTACAACAGTCGAAGACATGAGAATAATTTATGAAACCTTAGATCATCGACAAGTAGAATATCAATCCAACATGATTGAGGTGGAATGTAAGATCATAAATTAGTCTATTTCTATTTTAATTAATTCAGTAGCAAGTCATTGTTACATTGATCCTAAGATAGTGGATAAATTACATTTGGAGAAAAGTGATCTTGGGAAATCAAGTTTGGTTTAGCTAGCTACTGGAACCAAAAGGAGAATACATGATGTGGTTAGAGGTTGTTCCATAAGTCTTAATGATGTGAATACTAGTGTTGATATAAATATCATACCATTGGATGGACAAGCACCATGTTGTCCTAGATTGTCATAAAAAGACATTGACATGTCTTGATGGAGATGGAAAACAAAGAACTGTGAAAGGTGTACCAAGACCCATCTCTATAAGAGAGATTTCAACCTTACAACTGAAGAGATGTTTCAGAAAAGGGTGTTAGTTGTATACAACACATGCAAATGATCCAAAAAAGGCAAGGGGCCAAGCCTTGAAGATTTTAGGGTACTACAAGAATTTGAAGATGTATTCCAGGAAATACTAGGGTTTCCACAAAAAAGGGAAATATATTTCTCTATTGATTTAGTGCTAGGAGCTTCCCTGGTGTCAAAAACACTTTACAAAATGAGCACACCAGAGTTAAAATAATTACAAATGCAGTTGGAGGAATTTCTTAATAAAGGGTACATACAACCAAGTGTTTCACCTTGGGGACCGCCAATACTGTTTGTCAAAAAGAAGGATGGGACCTTGAGGTTGTGTATCGACTTTCTATAGATGAATAAGTACACTATAAAGAACAAGTATCCTCTACCCATAAATGATGACCTCTTTGATAAACTAAGAGGAGAAAAGATATTTTCAAAGATAGACTTGAGATCAGGATACCATTAGGTAACAATCAAAGAAGAATATATCCATTAGACAACTTTTAGAAGCAGGTATGGGAATTATGAATTTGTAGTGGTGCCTTTTGGATTGTCCAATGCACCAGTTGTCTTTATGTGCTTAATGAATGACATATTCATAGATTATTTGGATAAGTTTGTCATAGTATTCCTGGATGACATACTTGTCTATTCTAAGTCAAAGGAAGAGCATGCAAATCACCTAAGATTGGTATTTCAAGTACCGTGGGAACATCAGTTGTATGCCAAGATGAGTAAGTGTTATTTTTATCAAGAACATATCCATTACTTAGGGCACATTATTTCAAAATAGGGTATAGTAGTGGATCCAGATAAGATTGAATCCATTTCAGAAGTCAAATTTTTTATGGGGTTAGCTGGTTACTGCATAAGGTTTATATCAAGGTTCTCTAAGATTGTTTATCCCATCACTTCTTTGCAAAATAAGGGAATTAAATTTTATTGGACATCTGAATGTGAAAAAAACTTTAATTTTTTGAAGAAGTTACTCACTAGTGCACCTGTGTTAAACATTGTTGACCCAAATGAAAGTTTTTTGGTATGCACAGATGCATGTAAGGAAGGAATTCATGGAGTCCTCACTCAAAATGGACATGTCATTGGTTATGAGTCCATGAAGTTTAAGGAACATGAGAGGAAATATGCCACAAGTGAATTGGATCTTGCTTCAATTGTTCACACATTGAAGATGTGGAGGCATTACCTCATGGGAAAGATATTTGAATTGAGAATATATCACAATGGTTCGGTGGACCTGTTACGGTCCCGAAGAATCTACCAGGGAGAATGAAGATGCCATGTGGGAAGAGTACCCATAGATTTTTGAACAATTTTTTGAATATTTATTGTTGTTTGTATATGCACTGAGGACAATGCGAAAATAAGGGGGAGGGGATGTAACAACCTGAGTTTTGAGCCCCCATATTAAATAATGTATGGTTACACTACTGAGAGGTGAGAGTGTCCAAAAAATTATTAAGAGGCCAGTGTGCCTAAGAAATGTAATGTTTTGATCATTATTAATAATAAATACATCACTGGATGCTATATGGACAAGGACTAGAGTTATAGGGGGCTATGATTCCATAAGAGAAGGGGCTTGAGGGGATAAGTGTTTATTTTATATTTTATTATCCAGGTTTTCTTAATGGAGAATAACAATTATGTGAGCTTCTTGGGGGAAGGCCAAGAGGTTCTTGATCCCCACAAATTACATAAACTCATCCTTGGTGTATTGGGGGGGTTCTCATGTTATCTGATTCTCTCATTCATTTGGTCATTTTCATTCTCTCTCGCTCCCATTCCCATACTCATTCTGTCATTGGTCGTTCACTCTTTCCTCACGCATTCATTCACCTAATTGTTCGATGTTTCACACCTCTCATGGAGACTTCACTCCATTCAATTTTCACTGCACTCATCTTCCTCATTCACGTTAGGCTTGGGAAAGGAAATCATACTATTGAAGAAAAACCATGGTTTTTTTTGTTGTAGATATTGCTAGTGAAATCCAGTTGTGAATGAGGACTGCATATCTAAGATGCTTTGGCATGTGGCCAACTTTGATCACAGCTGCGAGCCCTGATATTCCCAACATGGAGATTCTGGACCAGCTTCATGGGAGCTATAGAAGGAGAATGACTGTCTGAGGGACTGCGTGGCAGAGAAGGGTGGGGGTCCATTCTCTTGGGTTGTGCAATATGGGTAGAAGAGATTTGGGTACTTGGATTTCTATGGGTGTTGGGAAGTCTATGATATCTTGAGTGCTAATTGGTTTGGGCAACCGAGTAACACTTTGGAACTGTCTTTGTGGATTCATAGCCCTGGCTCGGGGGTGACATCACTGTTGATACTTGGAACAACAATGTCTATTGTTGGGTGGAACATCCTTGGTATGGAGCCAGTCGATGGTTCTCTTCTATAAATTATAAGTGTTATATGTTATTGTATTAATTACATGTATATGATTTATTTTTCTTTGTATTTAATTATGGTTGAATTCAATATATATATATTTAAAGTATGCATACTTGTTGTTTATTTTCGTGCATGTCATATGATTCAATGCTTTTACTTTTAGCATGAATTTGGATCAATGCATGTGAATATTTCATGCATTTCCCTGTTATTTAAAATTAGAGAAGGGGTCGAATAATTCCATGGGAGGGACTTGTGGTTAGCATGCCTAGCCTATGGGTGGTCGGGTATGTTACAAGGATGAACTTGAGGAGTGAAAAAGTAATCTTTTCCCTGTCAAAAAAATTATGGACCGAAAAGTACCCTTTGAGAAGATTCAACCATTTATCTACAACATTTGCATCTATTATTCCTTCAAATAATGGAATATCAAAATTCACTTGTACCTTTAAGGAAATTTCATGGATTCTTGATGAATATGTTTCTCCTGTGGGAAGCCGTTGAAGGATCTGTGCAAAGTTTTACATCATTTCGTTCCTTTGTCATGAAAGAGCTTCCTCAAGCAACATTTTAAAATGATATCTTGGTCCATCATCTTTCTTATTGTCCCCCTGGGTTTTTTTCAGGCTCGATGTGACTAATATTGCAAAGGATCGACTGGTTTGAGTCCCAACTTCTTGTACCTAGATCTTGTTAGGAACATGCATAAAGAAAAATAAATGAAGAGTAGATTTCCCTGATACCACTGATCCAAATTTATGAGCGGAACAAAAGGGATAACAGGTTGAATACAATAACATAAAGATACAGAGGATAGCACTAGATATCCAGTGAACAATAACTTCTATTGAATAAATAAAATGGGATGAAACTGTAAAACTGTAGAACTGAAAACAAATTGCTCGAATGGTGGTAGCTATCTGTGAGAAGAGATGTGGCTACTATGTGCATCTGTCTGAGAAGAATGATTACAATGACACTCCATAGGATTTTTTAACACTACTCGTGAATTTCAAAACCATAGACATCCAAAAATCTAACCTTAGCAGATGAAACACTAAAATTTATATGGGCCCCAATGGGTAAGTTGGTACCTCAACTTCCCCAGTGTTAGTGCTGCCACCTTTCTTTCCTTTTAGAGTCGATTTCGAGTCACGTAGTGATCCATGCACCCAAACATGCGAAGCCAAGTATGTAATACCGTGATGCTGAAGTCAGAAAATGGTCGGTTGGCCCTTGGAAAGGGGAAAGGGTGTCAGAGTCGAAGAGTTGTATACATGGTATGGGCTTGTCTTTTCCCAAAGGTTGAATCCCATTAAGAAACCATTTTCTATGTACCCCTGTTGAGTCAAGTGGTTAAATAAAGGTTACGTTGGAAAGTGCCACAGTTACTATCGTTTTATTATGAATGTTGAAGGAATGAAGAATGGCAACGTTTGTATTATGCCTGCATAGAAAATAGTATCACCTCCATTCCACATGTAGGGATTTTCCATGAGTAGCCTGCGGATCGACTTGAAACTTCTCATCACCATAAATTCATTAATTTCCAGCAATTCCTCCTCTCTAAGCCGATCCACAATAAATCTCAGATGTTCAACGTGTTCCTCCAGTTGTAGAATTTGGCCCAAGTTGTCTATCGCATTTTCCTTTTACCAGTCCAATTGGTTCAGAGTTGTTCCTCGATACATCTGTTCAGAACATTTGGGCACATTTTTCACCTCAGTCGCATCATGGCATTTTCTCAGAGTATAGGAAAGGGTGCACAGAGTGGCATAACTCTGACGTTTGAACCTCAGAGATTGGATTTCTTTTGTGCCTGCGACAACCATTCCCAGAAGCGTAGAAAGATCTATCCTTTCACCTACATAAGAGGCCATTTTAAGATGTGAGAAGGCCAAGATAGATAAATTCATATAGAAGGGGAAGGCATCAAGAGCGTTTTCCTCCAGACAACAACTGCCTCGGAGAAGAGGCGGGCCAAGAAAGAACGAGGAGGTCACGAAGGCGGAATCCATGGGGACGAATGAGGAAACACCATCTCAGCAGCTGAAGTAGGAAAAGTTGGCTATTGTAGAGCTTTATCAGGAAAACAGAGAATTAAAATGACAACTAGCGACAAATACCATGGAGGCATCAACTGTACAGAGTCACAGAGGGAGTGTGACATGGTTGAAAAGGAAGCTTAAATAGGCTCATAATTTTATTGTCTAGATGCAAGAAGCACAAAGGCTAGCAGGGTAAGGGAACGTAGAGTATTCCAGAGACGACAAAGCAGATGAACAAGAAGTCCATATGGCTCTCTCCTTCGCACAAGAAAAGAAATATTAACGAGCGGTGTTGTCCTGAATGACAATTTTTGAGTGATATGCATCCTCTGAAAACATCTCACCATTTTGGTAACGACCACGGGATTCACACAACCATTTGTTGTGCGCAACTCCCATCAAATAGGCATGTAACGGGCGGTGAAACCAACATTGCAGACGACCGGTTTTGGGCAGACACTTGTTCGCAAGGATAGATGATCGAGGAACACAACGACACATTTTTTCCCTACGTCGGGTCTTGAACGACGATCCGATCTCGTGGAAAAGCTTGAAGACTGAAGCATGATTGTTGCCTATTTTTGGATAGTATCATGCGAAGAGTTTCTTGCGCATGTGGCACAATTTTTTCCTAGTCTAGAGTTAGCAGTTAGAATAGAGGGTAACCCAAGAGGCACCCTAGTTTATATATTTCATCTTTCTGATGTAACCAGGGTTGGTTGGCAATTTTAAGAAACAAATTCTATTGTAAGAAGTCTGATTGTTTTTTACTGAAACATAATGCAAAGGTCCTCTCTTTTGATGTA
>SNQJ01S0017097.1:94892-134084 GCA_010110895.2 Picea sitchensis | reverse complement strand
ATTGTATTACCGGCTTACCCAAATCAGGAAATAAATCCGTCATCATGGTGGTTGTTGATCGCCTTTCCAAGTATGCTCATTTATGTGCCCTTCAACACCCATTTACAACATCCATGGTGGCTCAAATATTCATGGATCAAGTCTTCAAGCTTCATGGCATGCCACACTCTATTGTTTCTGATCACGACCCAACTTTCACAAGCAATTTTTGGCAAGAACTATTCAAGATACAAGGCACAAAATTGCATCTTAGCACAACTTATCATCCCCAGACGGATGGCCAAACGGAAGTTGTCAACAAGTGTTTGGAAACATATTTGAGGTGTTTTTCCTCAGAAAAGAAAAATTAGTGGGCTCAATGGTTACCCCTAGCTGAATGGTGGTACAACACTTCATACCATACAGCTACACGCATGACTCCTTTTGAAGAGGTATATGGACAGAAGCCACCTTCAGTTCTATCATACTTATCGGGTTCCTCGAAGGTCCAGGTGGTTGACCTAACACTTACAGCTCGAGAGGCTATTCTCCATACCCTTAAAGAGAATTTGGTCATGGCACAGAATCACATGAAGCAACAAGAATATCAAGGTCGCTCTGAACGTCAATTTGCAGAAGGAGATCAGGTGTTTCTTCGACTGCAACGTTACAAGCAAAATTCCCTCAAGGCCGAGCATTTTCAGAAGCTAGCGCCCAAATTTTATGGTCCTTATACCATGCTCAAGCGTGTGGGACAAGTCACCTATCAATTAGCATTGCCCATCCATTCGAAGCGACATCCTATTTTTCATGTTTCATGCTTAAAGAAGGTGATTAGAGATAAGTGCCAAATTCAAACCAACCTTCCAGAGTTAGATGAAGAAGGATCCATTTGGCTACAAACAGAATCCATTTTGCACCAGTGTGAGTGTCGCCTACATCAGAGAACCATCCAGGAAGTTCTCGTCCAGTGGAAAGATACAACTCCAGTAGACGCCACTTGGGAACCAGCTACCATTCTGCAACAATTTCCTCATCTCAAGCCTTGAGGACAAGGTTGTTTTTAAGGGGGCGGACATGTTAGGGTTCTAACCCGCACATAGGTAGAACAATATATTCGGATGTAATAAAGGTCAACATTAGTAAGGCATTTTAATAAAATAAAATAAGGCAGATGTAAGAAGACCTAATAGAAGCTTCCACTTCTAGAAGGATCTTCCTCTAGATGCTTCTTTTTAGTATAAATAGGAGTCGAGGGTATGAGAACCCCATCTTGGATATTATTGTAATAGAGCTCTTCTCAACTGGATGTTTCCCCCTTGATGAGGCCCATGAACATTGCTTTCATATTCAATGTGTTATTTTTGTTGTTATTCTTATATCATTATAGTGTTATTGTGGTGAATGCTCTGGTTATATTGTTGTTATTCTGCCATTACTAGCATTTTATTTCTGTTCTACATACATTTTATATCTGGTATATTACAATGAGGGATCTGATTGGTCCCAACTTTATCAGCGAGATCCTAACTTTTCCACCACCTATCATCTCTTGGGTACAAGCGTGAATGTCACCAATTTTCACATTCAGGATGAACTGTTATGCCATCTGGGCCATCTCTATGTTCCTGCAAGAGAGCGTGTAAAGATGATTTGGGAGGATAACTACAGTCAGATGGAACGTCATTTTGGCATGGAGAAAACTATGGCCATTCTATGGAAACAATTTTATTGGCCAAAAATTCAACAGATCGTCAGCAAGTATATCATATCTTTCACTTCTTATGCCATTTCCAATCCATACATCAACAAGAAAGGCTTATACACCCCTCTTCCTACTCCCAAGATACCTTGGTAATCCATCTCGATGGATTACATGTTTGGTCTTCCATCCACCGAGCAAGGCAATGATTGTGTATTTGTGGCGGTTGATTGGTTTTCAAAGATGGACATTCTCACAACCTGCAAGAAGAGCATCACGGTGATAGATACTGTCAATATCTTCTTCAAACAAGTGTGGGTCCATTTTCGGATACCACAGACCATCATCTCCAATCGAGATAATAAGTTCCTCAACACATTTTGGTCAAGTCTCTGGTCACAGTTGGACACCAATCTCACTAAATCCACTTCCTTCCACCCTCAAACCAATGGCCAAATAGAGGTCGTCAATCAAATGATTTTTCACATACTTCGCATGTATAACTCTAAGAATCTGCGTACATGGGATGAGATTCTTCCCTATGTTCAACATAGCTACAATAGGGCTCTCCATAGCTCCATCATCCATAGCCCCTTTTAGGTGGGGTTGGGATTCCAACCCTTGGGTCCCATTGATGTTTCACTACCTCTTGCAACCATAGAAACAAATTCTTCTTAGGTTACGTCTGAGGCCAATATACCCAACAGATTAATTGAGTGGATTCAACACATTCACCAAGTCCATGAGAGTTTGTAGAAATCCAATGCTAAGTACAAGAATCACCATGATCAACCCCAGGTATCACACAAGTTTCAGGTGGGAGACAAGGTTTGGTTACATTTGTAGAAAGAATTCCTTGCACGGCCCCATCAAAATCTCCATCTACTTCACTATGGGCCTTACACTATCACCAAGGTTGTGGGTGACAATGCTTTTGAAATCAACACTCTCCACCTCCTTGGATTGTACCTAGTTTTCAATGTGGACCTCCTCCGGCCATATTTTCCATCATTATTGGACACCTCAGAAATTGCAGAATAGTTGACACCAACATAGCTCAACCCTAACTACATGGAACATGAATCCACTGATCAGATAGTGGACACACAGGTCAAGGGCACTTTCCAGCAATGGATCTATATTTATCAAGTTTTCAAGGGAGGTGTTGGCACAGGGGCAGACCCAGGGTTCAACGCTTCAACATCGCACCAACAAAACCCTAACTACTGACCCTTTCGACAACACCTGTGAAGCAGATGAAGTCTCACCTAAGGTAGATGTAGGGGGGTTGTAGGAATCAGGTGTCTACAACCAAGCTGGGACATAGATCTCTGATTACAACACTTAGTAGAGCACTTAGACAACTAAATGCATTAGTTTATGAGTCTCATTCACATTGCATACTAAACCCTTCTTACATATCAACGTAGTAACAATAAAGAGCAATCACTTTCAATCACTTAGCACATAACATTATCTTAGATTTAGAATTCATTTATCTTTAATAACATTAAGCACTAAGCAACAACATGAGATGAATTCATCATACATTATAACAACAACACTAATCATATAAAAAATATAATTCACATCACACAAAGCACATCAGGACACAAGATATACGTGGTTCACCCCAGTGTAGGGCTACATCCACCAACTTCTTTGTCTTCTTTATTAGTCTTCAATCATCTTACATTCAGTCGCTCCTATGCACAAATCCATAGAGCCAAACTCTATAGAGGACAGGCGATCTGCATGCTGCACGCCAGTTCCTCCTTCCCAAAATCAGGTCAAGTCACAGAGCCTCACTCTACACAGTTTTTTTTCACAAAGCAACTTACAACCTCTTGCACTAAGACAACATTAAAACTTATAACATATTGTGCACATAGCCAACTAGATTTCTTACATCGCTTAGCTACTTATTTATACATTTACAAAAATGCCTAATCATGGGTAAACCCATGGGTCAACATCCCATAACCCATTACATAAACCCTAGTAAACCCTTTGTTGGATCCACAAGCCCGAAAAACAAGTGATATCCCATGATCTCAGCTCCTCCTGGGTGCTCCATCTTCGACCAGCCTGTCGAAGTCCCAAAAGTGGGCAAACATGACTGATGTTTCCTCAAAACCTGATTAAGGGCCAATAGGCCCCCAACATTCACCTGTGACTCATCCCAAGTCACTTGGATCTAGGAAACGCTCCTTCAAAGGCCTTGAGCTTAGCTCAAGATGCCTTGACTTGATGCTTCACTAGAGCCTCTTGCTCGGTGAACTCCAGAATCAGTTTCTTTGTAACAGGACCTTCTAGGCACTATTCCACTGTCGTAACCACTTGGTATAGCTACGAGCCTTGTCCTTAAATCTCTTCAAAAATCATGCAAGCTTCATCCTGCATCGACTCTAGTCTTTGTGTAACTTCCATGACTCTTCTCTAGATGGCACTAATTTGTTGTTGGACTGTGCATTGGTCTTGTGATCTCTTCATTCACTCAACCACAGTGAGTAGCTTCATCTACGCCTGCATGGTGGATTCCTACTACTGCGCCTCCTGGAGTTGTGCTTGTAGTTTCCTCAGCTATGGATATTCTGCGATGTGTTCATAGGTTTTCACACTTCGATCACTCAACTTCTTACATTCTAAGGCAAGGACCTTGATACCTCCAACTGCGCTCTTAGTGGCTTCCTCCCTTTGGTCGTGCACTTCCTACGGAGTGCTAGGTACTGCTTGAAGCTCCAACTCCATTACCCTTTCTTGAAGTTGATAGATGGCCTTAGCGAGCTTCCCCACTTGAATCTCGACTGAATATTGTTCTTCCTGTGCCAATCCCGACACAAAGTGAAGTGATTTAGTCACCGCTTCTTTGACCGCAGTTTTCTTTGCGAGCAGTTGGTATTTTTCTTTCTGTATCTTTGCATTGTCCTCCTCGAACATCTCCCAAATTTCATCTTTCTCCTTCTCATAGGCGGTTATGCAGGACTGTCAACTCGTAGTTTCTCTAAGACATCCTCCTTTTATTTCTTCAAGAATTTTGTAGCATGTTCCTTTTCTGGTTGGAATCATTGAAGTCGAGCCTCTATTGCATCTTCTAGTCTTCGTAATTGGGCAGGATCATCCCCCAATTCTGTAATATTCAACAAAGAAGGTGAAATAGGTACTGATCGGCTTGAATGGATGGCTTGATGTATCTCCTTCATCTCCTTCTCAATTCTTTCATACAATGTCTCCTTCTTTGCTCCATATCATTGCAATATATCCTCTGAAGCATCCTCCACGACTGTGATTATTAGATCAACGTCATCCTCTATGAGTGTGGCTTTCATCTTTGGATTACTGGTGCACATCTTCTTTCTTGTCGAAGGTTTTTGCGGGGAAACTTTCATTTTCTTTAATGTTTTTGCCTCGGTAGGGGGGTCCTTCGGCGATGTAGCTTCACCTTCTTCCTAAATTTATCTTTCATCCCCTCCTCCTTTTCCATTTCCTTGGTATTCTCCTCCTCCTTCTGGAAAGACAGATCCATATTCTATAGAGGCGATGTCCTCCTCATCAATTTCTATATGCTAGACTTCTACCTTTTTCTTATTTTTCTTCATGATGCTCTGCATGCCATGCTCGATTCGGGTGACCAAGGGGCTTCCTATGATGTTTACGTCAGAGAGATCTGCATATTAAACTAGTACAAGGAACCCCACTGAACATTCTTTGGTGATCTCCTCCATGTCTTCATCGGTCAACTTATAATAGGACTGTAACTCCTCCTTTCTCTCATCCCTGCATGAAGTGATATAGATAAAGTGTCGATCTACGCAAAACTTCGCTAGTGCTTTGTACTAGTGTAATGTGTTCGGGTTCATGTGTGGGAATGCCTTGATAGCATGCTTCATTTGTTGGTAGTAGGCATGGAACACAACGTTCGAATGCTACTGCTTCAACATGTCATTCATATACCACAAGGTGGAGAACCTTGCAGCTAACAGCTCTGATGGCTCAACTTTTGGAAATGTCACTCCTTTCAGCATCTGCCAAGTTACAAATGTGATTAATACAAGTAACCAGCTAAAATGGAATTCATACACCTAATCCTGCGCTTCGTGACAGTCTTTCTCGAGCTCATTGATGAGGTAACTCACCCAATTCATTTTCATCCCCTCCACGCACTTCCCAGCGAGGTCTACAACGAACCCAATGACCTGTGTCAGATGGTTCTTTCTGATGATATTGCCAACTATAAGTTGGCAAGCGAGGTGCACTGCACCATCCTGGATAAAGGCTACCTTGTAGCATCACTTTCCCTTTTCTACATCGACATAATCCTCTTTTATGCGTTGTAACGAGGATAAATTTGAAGTCTTCCTTGGGTACAACTATTGAGGGTTTAGTCCCTCCATGCTTAGTCCTATAATCAAGTGGATCAATGTTGGATCCACAGTAATTCACCTATCAAGCCATAGATATCCTCCATGGTAGCACGACAAGAGGAGTTTAACACAAGCGTTAACCTCCTGATGTCAGCCAAAGTGAGGGATCTTCATCACATTGAGTATCATGGACTACGCAAGCTCCTTAATCCACTATTGGGAGACTATGTGTGGCTTCTTCCCATTCATCTTCATCAAATACCTATGGGGAGTGAGCATGGCATAGTTCTTTCTATCATTGAGATTAAAGTCGTTGTTCTTCAGAGCTAGGATCTGTCCCAACTGGGTTCCAACTATGCATATCCCCTTTGAGATGTACACGGTGATCAATGTATACTCAAAATCACGTGGCATGTTGTCGCGGTTAACCACACCAACCAAAGGTGGTATGTAATCGGGAAAAAATGACAGGATTTGTTTCACGTTAGCGATATCATCACGATGCTTACTTCTCTTCTCAGTCGTGGGTTTAGCATAGCTAGAACGATGTCCAGTCAAAGGGGATGTTTGCAGTCCCACAATTGACGACACCTGTACTCCTACAAAAAACTGTCTATCGACCATTATCTTCGTAAGGATATCCCTAATAGATATCTCTAACGCGCTAGGTTCTCCCTACATCCATACTTGTAGAAAAATAAATAGGGTAGGTTAACGGATAAGCGAGGTAATCCAATGGATGGTGAGGTCTAGAAATCATAGGGTGATATACAATCTATTCTCTGGTAGCTTAGATAATCACTAGTGGAAAAAAGTGGTCTCAGCGCAATGTCCGACGGGTTAAGTAAGAAAGAGACGTAATAGATTCCTCCAATGGGCAGAAATTCAGCCATAAATGTGAATATGTTCGTTATGGCATGGTATCAACGGTCCATTCTCTCATAACTACATTTTATAGCCGTTCTGGGGCATCATTCTAACGGTCGAGGCACCTCCAATGGTCATATAGCTTCGTCATGGAAAATTCCCATTCTGCGTGGTTCTGCTATTCCGATGAGGTTCAAGTTCTGCAGATATGCCTCCTGCGAAGTCTTCCTTCTATTCTATGTAGCTTCTTGTAGTTTTCTAGCTTATCTTTCTTCTTATTGAGCTTCATGGCCTTCTTTCCTGTGATTTGAACTTCTCTAACAATTTATGGAATCCTCTTCCCATTTGTATTCTTATTCTCTCATGGTGAAAGGAATTCACACTATTGATGTGCTCTTATAGATTTTGAGGTTAATGTCCCTTCTCTTACTATTTCCAAGCTGGCTATACTTCTTTCTTGCATGGACTGGTTCTTCAAGCCTTCCTGTGTTCTTTCAACTTCAACAGCTAATTCTCTTTCCCTTTGTTGCTTCGACTTATTCTCTTGTTCTTCTATTAGTCGCTTTATTTTTCTGGTTATGAAGTCCCTTAGTTATTTATTTTTCTATTTTGTAGCTTCCTCCTCTTCTTTCCCTCTAATCTGATCCTTCACAATCCAAGTCTTTCCTAATAAAAGTGGAAAAGGGGAATTGTTCTCAACAAATTTAATGACTTCAAATTCTTCTTTAGTCGATGTTTCATGAGAAATCATAGGTATATTAGTAACTCTTCCACATAGGGTTATCATATTTGCTTTAAACAAGACTATCCTTCCCAATGAAGGTATCATAGCAGGCCTTCCCAAAATTTCCCAAATGCTTTCTAGCATAATATTTACGTGTGTTTCTTCATCCATATATGTCAAAGTCTTCTATTCTTGTAATTATGCGTTGTTTTTCTTTCAGGATCTCTAGTAAACTGATGTCTCTATGATCATCCATTACTTCTTTTAACTGTACTAACATAGTATATGACTCTTTCTCTTTATTATTCACCAACATTCTCTTAGCCTCTTGACTTTCTTCATAGTTTTCTTGTCTCGTGTTCGTCTTTTCAACTTTAGCAATCATTCTTGGACAATCCTCAACCTCATTACCAATAACTTTACAATAAAGAAAAATAGGACTTGTACCAGGGAATTCCTTAGAAAGATGTCCCAGTCTTCTGCAATTATAACATAGTGTCAATCCTCTCTTTCTTTTAAACAAGCCCCAACCTTTCCTGTACTACGCACTAGGATCACAGTGTTGGACCTGCAATCTACAAAAATTCTTTCTAAGTTCTTGCATCCACTTATTAGTCCAAAAATTCTTTCTATGCATAGGAATAACATATCTTTCTCTATTCAGATCAATTATTTCTTCTAACTGGGCCCTACCATTCATACTAGGACATAATCTATCAACATACCTAGATTCATGCTTTTGAAGAAAAAATTTCCACTTATATTACCCTTACCAGAGCAAAAATATTTAAGATCTTACCTCTTTTCTTTAGATTAGGTTTATTTCTTATCACAAAGCTTTGAAATTTAATTAGAATATTGTGCACTACAACAACAGATCTACACACAGATATTTCTCTTCTCTTCAGTTCCCAACAATCATAGTTTCAGGTCCCAGCAACGGAACCATTTGTTGGCACAGGGGTAGACCCAAGGTTCAATGCTTCAACAACGCACCAACAAAACCCTAACTACCGGCCCTTTCGGCAACACCTGCGAAGCAAATGAAGTCTCACACGAGGTAGAGGTAGGGGGTTTGTAGGAATTAGGCTTCTACAACCAAGATTGGACACAGATATGTGATTAAAACACTTAGAAGAGCATGTAGACAACTAAATGAATTATTTTATGAGTCTCATTCACATCACAGACTAAACCCTTATTACATATGAGTGTAGTATCAATAAAGATCAGGCACTTTCAATCACTTATCACACAACATTAGCTTACATATAGCATTCATTTATCTTTAATTCCATTAAGCACTAAGCAACAACATCATATGCATTCATCATACATTATAACAAAATCACTAAGCAGATAAATAGTATAATTCACCTCACACAAAGCACATCAAGACATAGGATATACGTGGTTCACCCCAGTGTCGGGCTACGTCCACCAACTTCTTCATCTTCTTTATTAGTTTTCAATCATCTTACATTCAGTCACTGATGTGCACAAAGACACAGATCCAAACTCCACAGAGAATGATATTTTCACGCTATGCACCAGATCCTCCTTCCAAAAATTAGGTCAAGGCACAGAGCCTCACTCTACACAGTTTGTTTTCACAAAGAAACTTACAACCTCTCGCACTAAGCCAACACTAACACTTACAACAGATTGTGCACATAGCCAACCAAACTTCTTACATTGCTTAGCTACTTATTTATACATTTACAAAAAGGCCTGATCATGGGTAAACCCATGGGCCGACATCCCATAACCCATTACAAAAACCCTAGTAAACCCTTCACTGGGTCCACAATATTGCAAAACAAGTGAGATCCCGCGATCTCAGCTCCGCCTGGGCGCTCCATCTTCGACCAGCTTGTCGAAGTACCAAAATTGGTCAAACAAGACCAATGTTTCCTCAAAACTTGATCAAGGGCCAACAGGAGGGAACTCCTGCACCAAGGAAAGTGGCTCACCTGGAGCCAAATTCAACAGAAATTTCCTCACCTAATGGGGGCACTCAATGAAATGGAGACCATTGCTTCCTAAGGGGGGAGGACTGATCCAGGTGGATATTGGTGGCCACCCACCTATTCCAACTGGATCCTCTTGAATATTTTTGGTTCAACACATTCTTTTGTAATTCTTTGTAATTGTGGGTTATACACTTTCGGGGTTGTCTAAATCCCTACACAAATTCCAGGTGGATATTGGTGACTGTCCACCTAATCCAACTGGCTTAATTTGGAAGTGTTCATGTTAGAACATCTTTTTATACTTCGAGGGTCATTTTGGGACCCTAAACAATGTTCTTTTGTCTTGCCACAGTTAAAAAATAGACGAAGTCAGTGTTTGATGACATAATGTGTGGTTCTTTAAAAACCTTTCCAACGAGCTATCACACACGCCTATAAAAAAGTTCATATGCAAAATTTACGACCCCGAGAAGTTGAGGTACCAACTTAACGATCGGCTCCCACATAAATTTTGTCGTTTCATCTCCTAGGGTTAGTTTTTTGGATGTTTATGGTTTTCACATTCATGATTAGTGTTAAAAAGGCCTTTGGAGTCTCATTATAATCATTCTTATCATACATATGTGCGTAGAAGCCACATATCTTCTCATAGATAGCTACCACCATTTGAGCAAGTTGTTTTCAATTTTGCAGTTTTACAATTTCAGCCTAGTTTATTTATTCAATAGAAGTTATTTTTCACTGGATATATGTTGTTGTACTCCATATCGCAGTGTTATTGTATTCAATCTATTATTCATTTCGAGAATATATGTGTTATATGCCTTAATAATTGAGGCTTATAAGTGTTGGGGGTAATGGGTTATAGGCGTTATTTGTTATTAAATAGAAGATATAAAAGTTGTAGAAGTTATGAATTATATTAGGGTTTATATGGGTTAATAGGCATTAAGGGTGACATGGGTTAGAAATTATGATATATAAAGAGTTAGACATTATAATATTTATATTATAGGTTATGGATAGCAGTGGTTACAATACATAGTGATTATATGGTTAAGGGTTATAGAAATTAGAGGTAAAGTATTAGATGTTTATAGGAAATAGGGGTTAAATGAATTAAATGGGTTAGTTGTTATAGGGATCAAGGGATATGGGAGTTAGTATTTATATGTGTTATTCCATATATACGATGGGGATTGTAAGTGTTAAGGGTTATGGGTATTATTGTTTACAAGGACCATAGATTTTAAGAGATGATAAGTGTTAGGAATTATAGGAATTAGGGGTTATAATGTCTATTGTTTATATTAAGGGCCATTGTGGTTGAGGATGATAAAATATATATGTAGTAGATATTAGGTGTTAGGTGTGATGTATCATAGGTGTTTAGGGTTATAATGTTATATAATAATGGATCATATAGGTTAATGGTAATGTGTCAAGTAGGGTTATGGCTGAGTGGTTTAGGATTATAGGGGTTAGGGATAATATT
This sequence comes from Picea sitchensis, assembly GCA_010110895.2. Classification (NCBI taxonomy): domain Eukaryota; kingdom Viridiplantae; phylum Streptophyta; class Pinopsida; order Pinales; family Pinaceae; genus Picea; species Picea sitchensis. Next base: position 122,980 of record SNQJ01S0017097.1, on the reverse strand, counting down.
AAGAGTTAGAATGTTGAATAATATATGGGTAAATTATTAGGTTTTATAAAGGTTATATGAAAGAATTTTAAATATTAGGGGTTATTATTTGAGGTATATCATTTAGGGGATATATGGTTTATAATATTCAGATGCTATAGGGGTGAGAAGTTTTAATATTTAGTGGCTATGAGTGATACAGATATAGTCCTATATGGTTATATGTGATATGGTTTATTTTGTGAAAAGGGACCGAAAAAGGAGCATGAGGAAGGAGCAGCGAAAAGTAGCACAAGGAAGAGGAAAGTCAAAGGTAGAAAGAAGGAAATCATAATGAGGAAATGGTTGGATTCTGGACCAGCTGTGCACAAGAAGTTACAATGTGGACAAACCTAATCCACTTAGGGTTATGGTTTTGGTCATTGATGTAAAGGGTTTAACCCATTGTTTTTGTAGTATAAATATGTATTGCAAGATATGAGGAAATCATGTCATGAGAGTTAGTCTTGGATGAGTTTTGAGTAGTTAGTCTTGCCAAAGAGCTATGGAGATAATATTGAGTCAGTTTTGGAGACTGAGTTATGGATTTTAACTGAGGGTTAGGACACAATATTTAGATCTTAATACAACATTGGTCAGACTCACATATACTTTCACATCTCATATGCACTTCTAATGTAATGTGCGCAACGCAATGACTTGATGAAGATGAATAAAGAAGCAGAGAATGTTGGATCTTTGTGGATGTATCCCAAGGGGGGGTGAACCACGATAAAATATTGTGTCAATGTGTGGAATGTTTATTTTATATGGTTTATGATGAATGAATGAATGTGTTAGAGTTAAATTGTAGCACGTGCTTGAATAGTTCTGATATTTACTGCAGAATGAATGTTTATGGTGAAGAAATGGTAGATATGGATAATTTTGAATTGGAATGGTAGATATGATATATGATAAAGGGAGAATTAATTTCTGACATCCCCACAATAGTAGAATCCCCTCCATGACTACAGACATATGAGTACTACAGTCACCTATAAGTCATCTCGGGTGAGACTACGATGTGCACTATGTGCGCAGTGTTGCCTTATGGTCTCCAGAAGGACCGATGGTTTGCAGGGTTTTGTTGGAAGCCTAAAGTAGAACTCGGGTCATCCCACACATCGAAGATCGATATATATCATCTTCTATGAGTCCCTCATCACATATTTAATGAACCTAAAGAAGGAGAGGTTTGGTCCCGTATGGGTCTTTCAATGCATAATTTTACGAGCCCGAAGAAGGAAATATTGGTGTTATTTTCATGTTTAGAGAGTCTGAAAAGATATCAAAGCTGACTCCAAGGGTGTTCATTTTAGTAAATTTAGTGCCCCAAGCCTGAAAAATTGTAAAAACATACAAGGGAGAACTCTTCTAATTGAGGTAGACAAGAGTGTTCCTTTTCCGCAATTACTCCATCCATTTCGAAAAAGGGTTAAACTTATTCTGAATAGATGCCCTTTCAAACCTTTTAATGATTGTGAAAGGAAACAAGCTCACTCAAAAATATTTTCATGTTTAGGGATTATGAAAATAGCTTACAGGAGACTCCAAAGAGTTCCTTTTTCATATAGTTTTTACGAGCCCGAAAAAGTGATTAAAATATACTTAGTTTTCTACATCATTTTTCAATGAGATTGACGCAGAAAGTGAACTGTTCTTGGGGTAGGTTTCATTTTTACACAATATTGAAAAAGAAAAAAATTGTGCTTGGGGTAGGTTTCATTTTTACACAAGCTTGAAACAGAAAAAAAAATATGCTTGGGGTAGGTTTCAATTTTACACAAGATTGAAACAGAGAAAAAATATGCTTGGGGTGTTCATTTCATTTTTACATGAGCTTGAAACAAAGAGTGAAATTGTGGTCAGAGTGATACCCATTAGCAGTTTTTGTTCCCAGCATGATGTATAGATGTTGGTACTTTTAGCCCATCATGATCAGTAGAAGCTAGTGGCTTAACTCCAACACGATGTCCAGAGGATGGAGAAATGCCCCCCAAGATTCGTTCCATCTGCCAACTCTTCTTTTGCACTTGATTAGACTCTCATCTATTGATAGGAATAGTTTCACCGGAGAGGGATCAAGAAAGAGGATCAATTGACACATGCAAAATAAATTAAGGTTCAATTACGAGATCTAGTGGAAGACTCGACTTAATTAGAGGGGGGTTTGTTTAATTTTTTAACAATCTTGACATGGATGATGAGCTATTCTCATGGGTATCTGTTTTATTTTTTAATGAGTTTGACACATAAATTGAACTATGCCCATGGATATTTGTTTCATTTTTTAACGAGCTTGACACAGAAAATGAACTATGCTCATGACTCTCTATTTCATTTTTTAACGAGCTTGAAACAGAAATTGGAACTATGCTTGTGACCATTTCTTTCATTTTTTAACAAGATTGACATATGAAAAGAACTATGCTCATGTGTATCTATTTCATTTTTTAACGAGCTTGACATAGGAAAAAAACTATGCTCGTAATCCTTTGTTTCATTTTTTAACAAGATTGACACAGAAATGGGAACTTTTCTCAAAACCCTTGACCATGGATTCCAAGAGGTATTCATCAGATGGAAGAACAAAGATATGGAAGGAACACATGTCAAGGGACTCAGTAGGGGTAATGAGAGGAATATCATGCTCCAAATCCCCTATTAAGTGGTTCACCATGTCAACTACCCGATCTAAGTCTAAAGAAGGTGATCATACAGATAGGTTCCTTATCATTCAAAGTTTAACTCATGGGAAATGATGCCACATAATTAACCTGTGGTGGGTGGGATACCATTTTCATATAAGGAACATTCAGGGGATTTGTATATTTAACAGTCATATCAGGACCGCCGAATGAAATTTGGTCAATGGTCACAATTCTTCCATTGCGAGGGAAATGCATAACTCAAAAGTGTGTGGACACGAAAACTTTCATAGCATAAACATAGTCTTGTCCAAGGAGAAAATTAAATTCCAAGGGGCCTTGGACTATAATAACATTGATACATATAGTTTTCCCTCCTAAGGTGATGGGAAGTTGAGGAAGGATCCCTAAAGGTTTGCTAGGTCTTCTATTAAAATCCCACAGAGGATGGGTCATCGGCATAAGCTGAGGGGGACCCATATCTTTCCAAGAAGTTGAGAATATAATGTTGATAGAAGAACCTTCATCAACAATATTTCTATGCACTGTGATATTATCACAAACCTACACAATAATTTGGAAAGGTAGGTAGGAAGGAAGGTGATGATCCATCAGATTATTCCAATCAAAGGAAATGACCTTAGTATATGGTGGGGGTTCTATTGAAATGGGTGAAATTCCCCCTTATCCGGAGGAATCTAAAGTGACAAGAAAGACCTGAAAGGTATCCACTTCACTCTTCAAAGGAATATTGGGATTGATTGAGGATTTTATTGGACCGACCACTTTATTAACTTCACTCTCCAAGGGGAGAGTGAGATCGACCAAGGATGGAATTAGACCAACCACTTCATCAACCAATTCTTGGTTAGGAGAAGGTTCATGGGAAGAAAATTGACATTGTTTCTAGGAAATAGAAATGTGTTCCAAAAATTATGAAGATTCGTCCATACGAGAGAAAAGGTAAGTGTGGTGCATTTCCCCACATAACCAGCAAGGAATATTTACTTGACCTTTTTCTCCCAACCTGATGATTACTGGTTGATGGGTTGTCACCATCATGACATGCAACGACTGGAAACACGAGTTGTTGAGAACCCTGAGACCAGACTTCTAAAACCTTGGGAATACTAGGGCAATGCTTAAGAAGGAAGTCACCCTTACAAATCCTTCAAGGGAAATTTGTCTTGGGATGTGTGTTGGTATACTTTTCAATATCATCGACACTCCCATCATGATTATCAGTGGTTGGTTGATTTCCCCCTTTATTATTTTTCTTCTTCTTGTTCTTCCTAGTCTCCTTCTTTTGATCCTCTGATTTAGTAGTATTAATACTTTCACCAAGTGAAGAAGAATAAAGGGAAGAAGAGGAAATGGGAGAATAAGACAAAGGGTCAACATGAAGTTGATTTTCTTGGGGTGGAGGGTTTCCATTTGAAGCACTAGGATCATTTGGGATCACCAAAGTGGAAAAAAACCATACCGGTAAACCTCTAATGAATCCAGGAAGACTAAATGTCGCAATGTAAGGAGGAATAACATTTCCAAAAGAAGGAAAAACATAAGGTTCCCCATGAAAAGGGGTTCCCTGGTTGGTAGTCCTAGGAAATGTTTCCATAGACACAGAATTAACCTAATGTTGTTAAATCAAAGAGAACACACTACAAAAGTCCCTATAAGATAATAGCAAGCAAACAACTCCCTTGTAATAGGGGGAAAAGGAATTAAGGATATTCTATATATGGGAGATGAGGTTGTCAACGAATGTATGATAATCAGTTACCTCGACCTCCACATAATAGCCCTTATTGGTGCAAGAAACCATCAATTTGTGGGGTCACCCTACAAGGGTACTAAAAGTGTGATACGATGTATGCCTCAGGTATAGTGGGAAACCCCCACAGTCACCTATGTATATAACTAGGAAAATTTACAGGGCTTACCAACTCGCAATTGGCCTTGGGAGGGGGGGGTACAGTCAAAATTCAGGACCAAACGTATGGGAAGGATAAAAAAGTACGAAGCTATTCCATAGGACTGAAAAAATGTGGACATGTAATACTCTTGAGGACCTCGAATGGATTCGAGATTCACGAAGCACCAAGACCAAATGAACCAGTAACACTCTTTCCACTATGATTGGTCAAGCTTTGGAGGGGTAATATCCATTTCTCTTCCGCACATGACCTCATGTTTATACCATGTGTTAGAGGGAGTTCCCAACTATTCCTATATGACAGTTGTATTTTTTCACTCTTTAGTGTTCTACTATCTTGTTTCAGTGGCCTTGGATAATTTACTCTCCACCCTACAACCAAGGCCCTAAAATTCTAGACTTGTTGGTTTTCTATGAAAGAAAACAAGTCTAATTGATTTTAGATTATTCACTTGTTCCTTTTATCATTGTTATTACTCAAAATGGTAAATGGAAGTGAAAATATATGTTGTTATCACTATGAATTCAAGAAAACTTAAAAAACAAAATGGAATGCAATCCTCAGTTTTGATGAAGCCTACCTACAGAAAGAAGAAAGAGGTTTCAAGCAAAGAAATAATTGTAACATTCAATTAAAGAAACATGAACTACTATTTGAATGCAAAAGGTGTTTGGTATATGAGTTGAAGAAATTGTAGGACACAGAAAATGAAAGATCAAAAATGATCCACCCACTGACTAGAATGCAAGAATTATTGTTTGTTTTTAAAAGCTAGAAATTATTTCAAATGCAATGTTTTCTACTTCCTTACTTTCAATGAAATATTTCAATGTTGAGGAAAAGGATTACAAAGAAAACAATTCAAACAAAACATGTACTCAAGCAAGAACTGAAAGAATCCAAATATTAGAATGCTTCGAACAAAAGAACACACATATGGAAAGTAGAGAATAACACTTCTTGTAACCTTGAAAATTGAGTGGAAAGAATCAAATATTAATGTCGAGTTTCAATAAGACCATTTAAAACACTCAAAGGATCAAAAACTTTCGAAAGAAAACCATAAGAATCTCAAAAACAATGCTAAAAGAAACACTTTAAATCCCAAATTAATGAGGAAGACTTCAAAATCAATCAAGTGAAACAATTAGAAAGTATTGAAATCAATATAATAGAAGTTTGAGAACCTTTGTGATGAGGATAAAACTATTGGTAAAGAAGACTTTAACCAAAGGGTCAGGTTATCACAAGGAAATCATGCACATTTCATAATTTGAAGGATTTTCAAACTCAAACGAGGTAAGAAAAGGTAGTAATCACTCAACTTCAATCAAACAAATTCAAAATCAAGTTCAGAGGACTCTAATGAAAATATTTGAGTCAATAATCTGAGAAAACAGAGGCAAAATGAGCTCCAAACGGACCCATGAAGGAGATGAATGCTCTTATAATAAGGTAAACAAGGTGTTAAAAAGAGGTCAATGCTCCACAAAACACTGACATGGAGCATTGATAAGGGTTTTCAATGCTCTAGAGTCACCAATTTTCTATTATGGTAAAGTACCCCCTACGAACATGTGAAACCCCCCTTTGGATCAAGACCCCTTCTTTTATCCAAAGATAGAACAAAACAAATGGACACTAACTTCCCTTTAGACCTACTTCAACAATCAGAGTAAGAGGAAATTGATGGATGAAATACCTTTTTTACGATGGTTTTCCTCACTTGTCTAGCCTTTGACCTTGATGAACAAGATCCTAGGCACAAGATAGGACTTGCAATGAACAAAGAGGAATCGCCTTTCTTCTACACTATATTTTTAGGTGACAATAAATATATCTATGATGAATTTAACAATAATAGACATGTATGCAGAAAGTGACACAAAACACAAAGGGAATAGGCCAAGTTATGTATTAATAGAAAGCCATAGTGAAGCACTTACAATCCAACGTTGGCATTGCAACAACTCCTCCAAGATATCCTATCCATCCCTCTCCTAAATGTCTCAAGATCATAATTATGATGCTCTCATCGATTCTCCTCCCTTTTCACCTTGGAATGAAATCATTGTATAAGAGTTTGAGGATTAACCACCATGAAGTATTTTGGGAATTGGTAAAGGATTTATTCCCATAAGTTGGGATTCGGTACCTAGTGTTATGTTTGTTTCGTCACTTGGGTGAGAAAAACAAGGGCACTTACATGCCTAGTTGGGCCTTCTAGATAAGACAAAGGTTAGTGCATGAGTTAAACAAACCAAGCACATGAAATAAACAATTAAATAAACTAAAACAAATAAGGAAATAAAACTAGAATGCATAAGAAATTTTTAGAACCATAAACAAAAAACCAATGACCAAGATTATGCCACCAATGGATAACTATATTAGTTGGAAAAACATTGTAGTAGAAAAATGAGGACTTATGAGTCCCCTCTTCCTCCTTGGGAGGGCTCTTGAGTTCCCTAATGGAGAGCTCTTCTTACAAGAGGTGAGTGGAATGGCCTATTGGAATGTTGCTAGAATGCTCCAAGGAGAAAAGAGGATTATCAAGGGAGGATTGAGGCAGAATAACAATACTATGAATATCTTAATTTCTTAGTGCACCCATGGCCTCCATTTATAGCATTTATTCAAGGAAATATTCAACTGGTTCTTAGTGTGAACATGGGGCCCTTTAGGGCACCCTTTGGTCCTTGACCAGCTCCCGATTTGGATTCAACTTAGATCTGAGGGTCAAATCAATTTGGGAGTTGGTCCATAAGTGGTTGAGGGGACGACAAGAACCATAAATGCGTCGTTCACAAAAGTGCATGACTTTTCTCATACACAGTCATGCATATGGCACATTGTGTGCTCTAAGGGATTCTTTGGCTCACACACTGTGCACATGATTCCTTTAGTGAGTTAGAGCATGTCAATTTTTTCCCAATTGTATAGTTTTTGACTCTTGGAAATGTATTTTAGTGTTGCGGGGGCACTAATAGTTGTTTGGCATTGTTGTATTTCTCTAATCATTTGTGTGCAATGTTGCGGATGAAATTTCAGTGATAACAGATGCCCCCTGATGTGTGAGGTTAGGAGCATATGTATAGCCAAAATACATCAATGTTTCTTCTACTGAGAGTGCCATGGTAATGAAGAGTGCTGAGAGGAACTAAAAGAACAATCCGTTTGAGGGAGAGGGGAAAATATGCGACCCAAATCTTTCTCTAGGGAGAAAAATAAAATGTAAATAAAAACAAGGCGAGCATGCCCCATTATCATGTAACTCAAAATGTAAGGTAGTAATTGAAGTTGTATGTTGATGTAGATAACTTCAGCACCCTCTAGGGCGGTTTGATAATGGAAAATGAAAATTTTGATGGTGAACATACTCTCAAAATAAGAAAGGACACCTGTAATAAGTGTCGATGACTCGTAGGCATTGATATCCTAACAAATTCAAAGGTATTCAGCTGGTATAAAAAAACTGCAATAGTCACATAGTAAGACCCATGTAACATGATATTTTTCTGAAGTCGAATGCTATAGGGGTCAACGAAAGCAGAGAGAAATGATGGTTTTCTTTGTGTTGTTTGAGACTCCTCATTGTAAAAGTAATGAGAGTTAAGATATTGTCGCCCTGTTGGAAACGCTGCTAATGTAGACATAAAGGTAGACGTGAATCTAAGAAGAAAATGGATTCATGAAATCTGTGGAGATAAGATCAAAAAATGATAGGGAACATGAACGAAGTCAAGACGCGGTGAGACTCAAGACTACCCTTGGTTGGGGGTATGTTTGAAGCATAATTGGAAGTAATCGTAAAACTATATCTAGTGTCAGGGGGACGACTAGACATGGGGTTAAATTGTGCCTAAGGCATGAAAAAGTGGACAAACTCAGAGATCAGGGGTACATGGACTGTGGGATACTCAGGGTTTATAAACAATGTCAGAATGAGTAAAGGAGAGTGGATGCCCCAACCAAGGGCGACACGGGTTGCCTTTCCAAAATAAGCTCGTCAAGGGTGATGACAAAAATCTAAGTAAATGTTGAAAACAAAGGCTTTTTACAATTACCAAATAAATAAAGAATAATTTGGGATTAGTGTACAAATACAAAAATAGGTGCCCCAGTGGGAGATGGCTTGGCCTATGAGGGCACAAGTTGTGTGGAGAACTGGTGGAGGGTGGGGGCCCCACGGGTGGGTTTCTGTATGAGGTAAATGAATGGAGGGAAATCTGCAGATGGGAAAACTGATTGTGGATGAAATGGAGGGTTAATGATACTGCAGAGGTGTAGTCAAATAGAACCGAGATGAGATAATCTGGGAGTCCATTGGGAAAGATAGAAAAATGATGAGAAGGAGTATGTGGCTTATTCTCGAAAATGCGTAAGACTATTGGGAATCCCATCCCTAGGGGGTGATAGAAACATGAGTTTCAAAGTACCAAGGGGAACTATGAATGGGAAAACTCATGTGGGGGAGACTGCTACCGGGTGGCAATACCAAAATGTAGCAGAGGTGGCAGTACTGCAGAACCATATATAGGGACCCTACAGGTGAATGTCAGAGGGTGTGATTGGGAGATGCAAAAGATATTTAGAGGGAATCATTACATGCTAGTGTCGAACATATACCTGAAGTGGTTGCACTAGTTGTGATGACCAAGTACCTACACACATTAAAACCGAATACCCGATGTGAACAATATCTGATGATAAAGAACATATAACAATTATTTGATAGTTTTGAACATGAGCATGCATACCTGGATGTGATGTGAGAAAAATTCTCCCCCAAGGCCAAGGGAATATGGTGACCCGAGGAATTTGACTGTGTAGACGGTGGGACCCTGATCTCGTGGCTAAAGAAGGATCGAGAAACAGATACTATGGGCTCCTGTAACTAAGTGTGGAAGTTTGGAAAAAGGGACTATATATGGATGTTGGGCCCACAATGCCACCTCATTTGTACCTGCTGCTATAGTGAATTGACGAGATTATTTGGAGGAGTTTTGAATATTATGGGAGCTCGAGTCGACCAATACAGGATTTGCGAGAGTCAAGTTAGTGGTCCCATCTTCCTGAACAATATATAGTTTCTAGTTTTTAGGTAGGAGTCGTATGAATGGTCATACTAGAGTAGGTTTAGGGTGGGCCCATTTGGCAAAGTAATCTACTTCCACGACGATGTACTTGCGTCCATTACTAGATGGAGGATTTCAAGTCATGAAATCTATGCCCCATTTGCAGAAGGGATCGACAGTGATGAATGGGTGTAGAAGAGAGGGTGGTTCTCGTGCTTTGTTTGCATAGAGATGGCATTTGTTGCATCGCTTGATAGCATGGATGCAGTCATAAAACAATGTAAACCAGAAGTATCCTACTCGAATGATTTTTTTGGCAATGGACATACCTGAGAGGTGGCCACCACAAGAACTGTTGTGGAAATTGTTCAAGACTCTGTTTTCTTCGTTGATGGTCAAACATCGATGGATTATAGTGTCGAACCCACGCCAATACAAAACGTCATTGATGAGGAAGTACCGAGGGGACTGATGGCGATTGCATCGACGATCATCTCGAGAGAGATGAGACCCAAACTTTTGTGTCCAAAGGTAGACATGAAGGTCACCATACCAAGGGTCATCCGTGGGGATGTAGAAGAGGTGTTCATCGGGAAAATCTGTATTGAAGGGTGAACCTTTAGCGTCTAAGGGAAACACTGTGATGAGTTTAGCGAGAACAAGTGCTATCTTGCTTTTGGGAGTTGATAACTCTAGGTCGTATTCATGAAGGATGATGATCCAGTGGAAAAAATTTGCCATTAATCTGTCATCGACTAAGCAAGTACTGCATGGGGTTACAATCTGCCATGACGTTGGTAGTGTGAAGAAGGATATAATGATGCAGTTTCTAGACTGCGAGGACAACTGCGAGGGCTATTTTCTCATCATGATTGTATTTTAGGGGTGGTCGTGAAAGGTTTTTACTGATGTAGTAAATAACATGTTCCTGCCCATCATTCCCTAGTTGGATGAGGACTCCTGCTACTGAGACGGTTGAGGTTGATAAGTAGAAGATGTAGTCGCGATCATAGTCTGGAGGACTAATCAAAGGGGCATTGGATAGTGTCACTTTTAAATCATAAAAAGTAGTTTGGGCATGTTCATCCCATCGAAATGGGATATCATGATGTATTAAGCGAAGGAAACCATGTGCGTGAGTGGTATAATTTGGGACAAAGCGTCGTAAAAATTTGTCTTTTCCTTGTAGGCTCTGCAGTTGGAGCAAATTCCTAGGTGGTGGAATTTATGTGCTAGCTTGGACCTTGAGGGGGTCCACTGTGATGTTGTGTTGGGAAACTATGAACATAAGGAGGCATCCGACGGTGATGCAAAATACACACTTGAGGGGGTTCAACCAGATATTATAGTGGCAACATCGTTGAAAGACAACTCGTAAGTCATCTAAATGTTGAATTCATTTCTTGGATCGAGTAGTGAGGTCATCCAAGTAAGCGAGGATGATGTGAGAAATATCATGGAAAACATAAGTCGTGGCCCATTGGAACATAGCACCTTCTTTTTTTAGTCCAAAAGGCATGACACGATAGGAAAACATACCCCGGGGATAGTAAAAGTGGTTTTATACTAATCTGCTCGATGGATTTGGATTTTATTGTAGTCGAATAACCCATCCATGAAGGATAAGGCCTCGTGATTGGCACAATCATTGATAATTTGGTCAATGAAAGGGGTTGGGAAGTTTTGTTTGGGACAAGCATGGTTGAGATCGCAAAATTCGGTGTAGACGGGAATAGTTCCCTATTTTTTTGTTAACAGGGATGGGGTTGGAGACCCATGAGGTATACGCATGGGGTAAATGAATCTAGTGGCGCGTAACTTATCAATTTCATATTTGATAGATGCATCTTTGGATGGGTGAAGTGGGCATTGCTTTTGATGGACTGGGGAGACATCTGGCCATGTGTCGATGCGATGTTCGACTATAGAAGCATCGAGGTCGGGAATCTCTGTATATGACCAGGAAAAAATATCTCGATATTCCTGAAAGAGAGATTTGTAAGCTATGAGTTCTTCAGGGCAGCATGTAGCACCAACTATGATTTCTTTTATGATTCCCAGTTTGATGGAAATGTTGATTTTGATAGTGGGGGAGATATTGTCCATGTTGCCTTCTTCAAAATCATCGAGAGCAGGGATAGGGTTGTTGACCCAGTCTATATTCCCTAATGGAATAAAATCCTTGGTTTTGATTTCACATATGGAGGATTTTCTAGGAGGGTCAAAGGCTTCCTGTGAGAGAGAAAGCGCTCTGTGATGGAGCGCATTCCATGGGAAATCGGGTGTAGTGAGTTCCTCGAGGATATCTTCGTCGCAATGAAAAATTCAAGAATATAGGGGATTCATGGAGGTGACATGGGTGACTGTCACAGTGTGATTTTCTTGAAGTGGCAAAGACATAAAGGGGATATTGAAACCATGTTGCAATGGTTCGCTTAACATAAAAAAAATGTCCAGACACTATGGGGGTAAACTGTGGTAGGGGGTAAGATTTGTTGTGGGAAATGAACCAGAGAATTGGGAGGATTTGGGGGAATATCCTCAGACATTCTATCCATGAACCATGGAGGGGTGGGAAGTGAATCAGGTTCAGGGGATGTGATGTGAAAAATATCTGGAGAAGGGATAGGGGGACTCACTTGCATCACATGATGTGAGGTGGTTGAATGATTTTGAATAAGGGTTACTTGAGGATGGACATATTCAATGATAAAAGAACACTGGTATGTGAAATGAGCAAGTGAGTCATAAAGAGACCAAGGGAATCACATCCGTTCAGGGACAGAGGTAGAGAAATAATGAATGCCAGTGACATGGGTACTCGAAAGTGGTGGTGGAGAGGGTTCTTGCTGAAAGGTTTGGCGTATTGTCGTCAGTGTCTGGAAAAACTGAGGTAGAGCTAGGCAATGATGATTGTAGTAGCCATACTCTGAACAGATGGTGCAAGATAATTTGGTTTGCAGCCCTTTACTACCTGTAGTGGAGGATGTTGTGGTAGTACTAGATGTGCCTGGTGAAGCGGTGAGCGATGTGGTTGCTTGAGGGAGTTGAATCAGATGGCATAATTTAGGAAGAGAGGGACATCTATTAGTAGGGTGTCCCTCTCTTTCATAGAGTGAACAAGGAGGTTGAACTCAGGGAGGAAGTGGAGCGGTGGGATATTTCTTCTTCCGTATGCCCCCATTCATAGAAGTGGTGCTGGTGATTAGGGGTGAGGGTGGCATGGTCGGAGTTAGTACTGGAATCTGCATCGAGATTTCCTCTGATTGAGGAGGGAGAGATGGTTTAGGAACCATCGTGGGTGGGTTTATATACCATACAGGGATGGAGAGCACCATGTTGGTAAGGGTAATCATTGAGGCTACCTGAAATGCTTGTACTCCTGGTGGGGGGTAGAAGAAGGGAATTTGAGTGATGGCTTGGGGGATTGTCTCCCAAACCAGGATTTTCCCATGGGGGAGAAGGAAATCGGGGATAAGTGGTGTAGTAGATTTCTCATTGTTACAAGGGAAAAACTCTCTATGGCCAAGGGTAAACCACAACAGACAAGTATGACTGCAGAAATCAACTCAATTCCAACATATTCTATATGAACTAATGTGCAATATAAGAAAGAGGCCAACCTTGATCCAACGTTTGATGATGTTCCACCATTGATCACTTTGAACCAAAGCTTTATACCTACAATAAGTTCTTAAAAAATGAGTAGAGAAAGTTTATAGTGATGATATAAAGGGGTTAGCACATTAGATAGAATAATCCATCAATAAGCATTACAAACGTGCCCATGGATAATAATCATACATTTGCAATATACCAATAGGACGGGAAAGGATTATTTCTATTAATAATTGATCAGCAGAAGTGACAACATTACATACTTCTGTGTCGGCACAGTTCGAAACCAAGATACCAAGTTCCTTCCAATTGGGCCTCCACCACTTAAATCCTCCACCAAAGGCAAGCTCATAAGAGAGAGTCAATGGGGTTCTCTCAACAATAGGGAAAGTGCTTGGGGGTTGAACACTATGTTCAGACTTGAGGGACAGAGGGATGCAGACTCAATATGAAGTAATTTCTCCAGAGTAACTTTGCTCTCAAAGTTGAATGCTTTATCCTTCTTTTCCATAGCTCAAAATTGTGCTTTTATAGCCTTCAGAATGCAACTCAAGGGACGAGTCAGAATGTTTAGAGTATGTGGAAGGACAAGGATCAAAGATATCTTGTTGTGACATGTAAACCTGGCCTCATTTTTGTATTTTCTCACACAAATCCCAATGTACGCGGGCTGTAGTGGAGCAGCCAGTATATACGCATCTTGCATAGCTGATAGGGAGTGTATATGTGGAAAAATGTGTATTTTTGGCTCTGGATTCATAAAAAATGGATGACAAGTCTACATAGGGAAATGGGAAAAGGCCCTATCTGCAAGATAGCAATGGTGAGGAAAATATTTCTATAATAGATGCCCCTTAATGAGTGAGATCAGAGGAGTATCTTCAATGGCCGAAATACATTATAAATAACCCAAAAGTGGAGTGGTAGAGAACCAGCTGGATGAACTCAATTGCTTATTACATTATGTATTGACTTTGCATACATGGATGCCAAGAATACAATGCAGATCCATGTGGAAAATATACCAAACAAGTGTTCATGGCCATGAATAGGCAAATACAGATGCAGTTTCATACCAAAAGTTGTCATAGTCACGAACAAGGCCTAGTGAAACCAATCTCAAAATCATTATGAAGATATCTGTATACCATGGAGTAAAAACTGATCTCCCATGATCATTGAAGTCAAATAGGTGTTGGTCCCATGAAAAGGAAACGACAGCTCAGGAAAGTTGCGGCCACATAGTGATGTCTTCAAGTCTTCTACACAATCCGCCAAGGTGCAAGTCTACATCATGTGAAAAAAGGAGTTGAGGTCGAACATGATGAGACATCGTTTGATTATCGGTCATTAAGGTATATCATTAACAAATGTGAGACAACCTACCAATAATGAAAGTAGGTATCAAGGCATCGAGTACATTTCTACAAGTGCGAATAAACGAGTTGGTGTCAAACACTTGAGAAATCCATTGATCAGGAGACATTGAAGTATTCCCATCTGTCAATGGCGAGAGAGCATGCCACTAATGAGTGCAAGCCTCAAGGCACTCACGAAAGTCTAGGTCTCATATCCAGAATAAATGAGCTGAAGTTGATGGAAAGAGACCCTCTGAAAGGAGAGAATTAAGGCATCTCTCATCAGTCAGCACAAGGAACAAAGCAGGAGCTTCATGATTTGGTGTAGATCGGATGAATAACATGTTCACGAACCAACGACCCTATGCATATTTTACATGTGCCAAATGCAAGCGGTACATGAAAAATACCCTCTGAATAGCAGCCAATGATGAAATCTTTTGACAAAGGTGAGGAAACCACCAATAAGGCTAATGGAAACCAAGACACTGCACAAATCCCAAAGTGTGAATAGATGTCTTGCCATCGAACACAAAGGAAACCACCCAGTCAATGAACAATGATGAAGTGTTGATTGTTGGGTTCAAGGTGACCTACCAATGATGAAAGTAGGGCTAGGGTGCATGATAAGACCATAGTATCATGTGATTCTAAGACAAACTGAGCGTATGGACGACATGCAAAGACAATATTTCTGAGGATTGGTCGACACAGGGTCATAGACTTCCTTTGAACAAAAGCATGATACATATGGTGGACTATGGCAGCATAGACTCAATGATGTGACTATTAGATGCAGGAGGCATCAATAATGTTTTCTATAGGGACTGGAAGAGTAACCAGTCGGTAGATAAAACTATATAACTAGATCATCTTCTTAAGGCCATGATAAACCCAAAATTATGATGATGCAAGGACTAAATAACTTTGTGCTCTATTCAAAGGCGAAAGGAATGCTACCAATTATAATATAGTACTCCTTTCTCGCCCGTAGTTTTTTGTGTTTTCATAACAAATGAATGTTATGATATAGAGGAGGGAACGAGTGTCACAAGTAAGAAAAACTAGTTCCAACATTGGAATGTACCTATGCTCAATGCAGGGGAATGCATGCGGGAGATGGACACTCGGGGTGATGTTCCCTCCAGGGTATAGGGTGTCAAATTGTGAAGGATATAAACAAGGCTCTTCTTGGTTCAGGATGCAAAAACTTCTTAGGCAATGATTTATAACGCAAAGAGAGAACCGACTAAAGGCTCAATACTGCAAGCAAGGGCATGAGATGAAATCACAACTTAATGCCAAAAAATGTCATTTTTTATGTCTTTTAGTCTACTTGGTGTGAAAAAGGGGTAAAATTGTGCTAAATAGACGTCTTTTCAAATCCAATTTACGAGTGTGAAAAAGACAAGTTCACTCGGCAATCTTTTCTATTTTTGATAACGAGTCTGAAAAGAGCTTAACTAAGACTCGTGACCTTTCAAATCCAATTTTAACGAGTGTGAAAGGGAAAAATCACTTGGAAATATTTTCGATTTTTTAGACGAGTCAAAAAAGAGCTTAACTAAGACTCATTTTTTTGTCTTAATCAACATGTAAATGGGGAGGCCAAGGCTCCTGTCTCGGTCTTCTGTGGAAAGTCAGTATCTCACTAATAGTTCACAAAAGCTTGGGAAAACCCAAGGCTCTCCAAGTCGAGGAGGAGAAATTGCTAATGGAGGATACAGTCTCTTTGATGGTTTGGATAATGTCTCTTAATGGAAAATACATAGGCGGGGGAATGGTGTGACCCATTAGATCGTTCCAATCGAAGGGAACTTCATCAGGACTTGGAGGAAGAACGTTATGGGAAAGAATAAATCTCTCTCGTTCAGAAGGGGGAGCATTTGAAATGTTGATGACATGACTGAAAGGTGCATCATTCTCTTCAGGTAGAGTAGGGTTGACCAGAGATTTCACTGGTGTGGCCACTTCTTCAATTATAGGTTGAAGAGGATGCATAGTAACGGGGGCAAGAGACACTTCCCCCTCGACAAAGGGGGTGGGGTTGGGAGAAGATTGCATCAATGGAACCATCGAGACAATCAAAGGAGAAGTGGTGTGAGGAGAAACCATGGAGGCCTTAGAATCCTAAAGGCTCTTGGGTGATCCCAACACTTCTGGTATCCCGGTAGTAACCAGGCACAAACGAGTAAGGTGACTTCCTTCGCAAGTCCTGCAAAGGAATTTAGGTTTGCATCTGAGCCGTTTAGGCTTCTCAATGTAACTATAAGGGGAAAGAGATTCATCTCCTGCATGATGAATAGAGGTGGGAGACATGACACGGCTATGATATGGGGTAAAAATAATGGTGCCCCCTACATAATTGGTAGAGGTTGGGGGCAAGTTGTCGACATAGTTTTTAGAAAACGTCGACCCATCTCCGACATGACTGGAAAAGGTTGGTGATGGAGCACCAGTATGACTGACAGTGATTGGGATGGTGATATATTGTGGTATTTGATTCCAAGGTCTGGGGAAAGATTGATTCTTAAAAATTTCAAKCCAGGCAGGATCTTGGTGTACCCCCTACCCCAGCCCAAAAGAGTGTTGGTTCATGCCAAAATGGTCCAAAGAGGTTTGGACAAGAATCGTCACTGAGGTCTATGAAGAGACCAAGTTAGGATAMGGATTATTTGAGTGAGGATATATGTTTCCCCCTTGTGAAGGGGTCCCATAAAGAGGGTATCCTGAACYGTAAAATCGATTCTCCCCATATGAAATACCTAKAGGTACTTGAGGACCTGTCATGGAAAAAGTATTCAAAGGAACTATCATGGCGAATGAAAGATACATGGGAGGGGTGTAATAAGTGGGATAAACACCCATCTGAGTAYTGGCTCCTAAAGGAGAATAGCTAGAGTTGGATCCATAAAGTGGAAGGTTCCAACCTCCCATGGGGGCACAAATCATATCAAAYGATGAAGTAGGCATYGAAGCCATGGTTCCCCCGGATCCAAGGTTAGGATTTATGTATGTGGGCTCGGGATAGGATTTCACGGGGGAAGGCATATCGACAAAAAAATGACTAGGAACCCAAGGTGTGGACTGAGCATTGTAGTTCTGCATACCATTGTAAAAGGCAGAAGGGTCCATCCCCATGAAATGAGCAAGCATCATGGAGTGAGTAGCAGTGAATGAGGGAGAAAAAGAAACTCCATTGTCCATATCGATGAAACCCAAAATAGACTCCTAAGGTCAACTAGTAGTCAAAGAGCATACCAAAAAGTCAAATGACCAATATGGATGCAAATGGGCTAAAGTAGTTGAGTGGCCTCCCTCGTTAAATAAGGTATGTCTCATCCAAGAGGGACCTAAGACTCCCTACTAAAGTTTGGAGGTAACTGAATCAGTTATAGGGGCCCTCGTGGGTTAACAACCAGTCGGTCAGATCCCCCTTGGAGAGGTAATCCTCCATAAAGGTTGTGTGTTATCCAACCCCTATCTAACCCAGGGTACAATAAGAATAACCCCTGCAAGAAACCTATGAAATACCTAAGTCAAGAAACTAATAAACCACTGTATAACCGATGCACAGGTCAACAGTCGTAAGTACAGATCACTGTATGGGCATAGTAGAAAAGCCCGAAACCTTGAAATCACCACCTCTCACATAGGTATGGTTACTAGCAATATCCCAAAATACGAATAAATCCACAGAAATATCTCTGACGCTAGGTTAGTATCCAGGGGTTATCCCTTCAACTAACTTCGTGCGACCTCGTTATTAACTCCGGTGTGAGCGGAGCCTCATGATATTACCAATTATACAATGGAATTCTCAATTCCCTGTCTCATACACTTATGTTCATTTAATTACCTTGGATAAGTTTACTCACAAAATCCTATTCCAAGGCACTAAATCCTAGACTAGTTTGTGCACCCTAAAAAATAAAATTGTGACTAATAAATTTTAGTTTAAAGCGTAAATTGTATTGGTCATGATTACTCAAAAGGGTATGGAAGCAAAACTCATGATGTTATGAATCTGCAAGAAAATGAATATGAATATAATGCAAAGTTTATCTTTAACATTTCAATGAATGATATGCTAATAAAAGCAATGCAATTTGCAATTTCAACTCTGGAATTCAGAAGTAAAATGAAACCTTTCGTTAAATGAACTAAGCTAATGATAATGTCTCAAAGAAAAAAATCTTAACCAATGCAAAATGCCTATTTTTTTTGTATTTTCAATATATTAAAGAGAAAATGCATGGACTATAAAGAAACCTGATATATAAATTATATTGTGTATAAATCAAATAACTCAAGAAGAATACCAAGCATTCAAGCAAACAACCCAGGGTTCAAGGACAACAAGGATGAAAAACAAACAGAAAGACTATGCCAAAAAATTCAACCTAGAGAAACTCAAAATGAACTACAGAGACCTAAGAAGGCTCAACAATCCTCAAAACTCACCCAACAATCACTAAACCAAGCAAACAAGCAAAGGGAAGTGGTATACGCAACTGTTCAAGAGAAAAGGGCGTATATACGCATCCTGGAGTGAGACAACAAGTGGGTATATGTGACTGTATGGGCAAAAGGAGCGTATATGCTTTAAAATAAGGCCAGGAAAAGGAAAGAAGGATGAAAACTCATACCCAGAGTGAACAAAATATGCCAAGAAGTGATATGACAAGAAACACAAAGGAAAAAGAGAAATGCAGGAAGAAAAAGTACTTCAACCCTTAGAAGGAAGATAACATCCCAGTGGAGTCGCCATTTCTTTTACGAGGGAAAAACTCTCCATGGCCAAGGGTAAACCACAAAAGATAGGTATGACTACATAAATCAACTCAATTCCAACATATGCTATATGAACTAATGTGAAAGATAAGAAAGAGGCCTACCTTGATCCAACGTTTGATGATGTTCCACCATTGAGCACTTTGACCCAAAGCTTTATACCTGCAATAAGTTCTTAACAAACGAGAAGATCAAGTATATAGTGATGATATAAAGGGGTTAGCACATTAGATAACATAATACATCAATAAACATTACAAACATGCCCATGGATAATAATCATACATTTTCAATATACCAATAGGACGGGAAAGGGGTATTTCTATTAATAATTGATCAGTAGAAGTGACAACATTATAGACTTCCGTGTCATCACGGTTCGAAACCAAGAAACCAAGTTCCTTCCAACTGGGCCTCCACCACTTCAATACTCCACCAAAGGCAAGCTCATAAGAGAGAGTCAATGAGGTTCTCTCAACAATAGGGAAAGATCTTGGGGGTTGAACACTGTGTTCAGACTTGAGGGACAAAGGGATGCATACTCAATATGAAGTAATTTCTCCAGAGTAGATTTGCTCTCAAAGTTGAATGCTTTCTCCTTCTTTTCCATAGCTCGAAATTGTGCTTTTATAGCTTTTAGAATGCAACTGAAGGTCTGATTCGGAACGTTTATAGTATGTGGAAGGCCAAGGATCAAAGATCTCTTGTCGTGACATGGAAACCTGACCTCATTTTTGTATTTTCTGGCACAAATCCCGATGTACGTGGGTTGTAGTGGAGCAGCCAATGTATACGCATATTGCATAGCTGATAGGGAGCATATAGCAATGGAGATTCCATATGTGCAAGACAACAATGGTGAGGCAAATCTTGCTATAACAGTCAGGTAATCCCTGAGGTAAAATTTCTTCAACTAGTGGGACGTCGAGGTGGGGAGATGCCTCAGTGGGAGGAATGGTGTCTCCGATGTCAGTTCCATTAGAAGATAGAAGATGTGTTGAAGGGTGTATGAGAGGTGGTGATACATGGTATGCCCCCAGCAAGGATGGGTCCTTAAAAACTCTAGTGCCCATATCAATGAGTGAATAAGCATTGGAACTAGTGTAGACAAGAGGCATAATGTTATCGATGTTGGTAGAGTGGTTAGTATCATAATTTGAAATTTGGTTGATGGTGATGATTTTCCCATTGTGGGGGAACATCATCATTCAAAACAAAAAAGAGGCCATTGCCTTCATATCATACATGTAGCTACGTCCAAACAAGATATTGTAATGGAGCAGGGCCTTGATAACCTCAATGTTGATGAGGATTGTTTTTCCCCCGAGTTCGACAGGGACATTTTTAAAGAGTCCTTCATGGGAGGATGGTCGACCATCATAGGCTCTTAATGTGATGGAGGATGGTATAATATTAGGGGAGCCAAGTTTTTTCCATACAGTTTTAGACATTATGCATGTGGATCCACCATCATCAATGATACATTGATTAACTGTGATGTTCTGAATCTTGACTGGTATCTGGAAAGCTACTAGAGCGAGGAGACGAGGTTATCCGCTATCTGGATCAAACGTGATTAGTATAGTATCAGCTGGGTCAACTTCCCCCAAGGCGGAAAGTAAGGATTTATGTTGATTTGGATAGGTTTGGAGGACCTCCAATACAGACATGGTTGTAGGAGACTATGCCAAGTCATTGACCAGACTGTAATTGTGTGCCTCCCTAGCTTGAGGGTTGTTGACATTCCATCATAACGAAATGTGAGGGATACAAATGGGGGGTTTAGTGTTAGGGCGTGGAATCATCAAGGGTTGTTTGGCTGTGTCTAGAGATGCTTCTAAAGTGGTGGGAGTAGATTCAGGGGGCACGTTGTATTGACGATTGCACATTTGCAGAAGAATTTATTCTTCGATAGTGAGGAGGATATTGTGATCCATTGGATTTCCAGGGTGAATGGGCCTTGAGTTTTGATACTATCCCATTTGTGGTGGGGCAGGATGTACCTCATGTTGGGTATTTATCACACCTTGGTGTGGAATAGGGTTTTTCAACACGGTCAGGAGTGGTTGTTGCAAACACTGTTGTGGGGCCTGCTGAGGGGTAGGCGGTGCTGGAGGACGTGGTGCATTCATGTATTATTTCATCCATTTGAAGTCAATAATTTGGGGGCAATGGTAAGTGTAATTTCCATTCTCATCGCAAAGAGTGCAAGGAAAGTTCGTTCGAAGGTGGTTGTTCTTGTTCCTCACTTGGAGTTTGATGTTATTGTCCCATTGGGGTTCTAGTTACCATGATTTTGGTTGCCCCCAACATGTTGGTTTTGTTGGGGGTTATTCGCCCCTAGTCTTGGGTAATTATTGTTTCGGTTTTTTCCTTTCTTCTTGGCATTATTCAACTGACGGGCAGGATTTTCCATATTCAATTGCTCAAAAGTATGAATTTTTTGAATGGGAGAGGGTTGAAAAAAGTTAACGTCAGTGTGTGGTTGTTCATGTGGAGGTGAAACCGACTGTGGAGGACCAGGAAATGGAAAATACAGATTTTTTTGTGGAAACGATCCATCGGGCACATAGGAAGGCGTAGCATTTTCACTAGTTCCAAGGTTATATGCCAAGGTAGAAGGGGAACCCAAACTTGGTTGAGAGGTCAGGCGCATGATGGGTGTCGGTGAGGGTCCACTCATGGGTGGATAGGGAGCAACAGGGTATGGTTGTTGGTAAGGAGGAGGAGGTTAATAAGATGGTCCTCCATATATCAACGGATATTGGGGTGTACCGCACATAGGTGGTGGTTGGATATATGGGTTTTGGTGTGTTGTGGTACTAATCAACCCATCCGCATCGTGAGACATGCCAGGTTTTTATTGGTCAAATGGTACAGGTCTGGGTGCATTAGGTAATATGGTGTAAAAGTAACCTGACTGGGCACAAATTAGGTCGAACTGTTGAGCCTTGTTGATGGATTCCTCTTCGGATTGGGGGAAGGTGGATGCCACATCTTTGGCAAGTATAGAGACGAGTGATTTTAGAAACCAATTGAGACGTTGTTCTTTGGTGGTTTCTTCTTTACATAAACTACATCGTCGATGCCATTCATGAATGTGGTCGGAAATATGCATATCTGAGGTTTTTTTGCACTCAGAGAGCATTTCTAAACCAGTTTCATGACGAACTGGTGGTTGGAAAAAGGCCAAAAAGGCTTTGGCCAAGGATTCAAAAGTCATGTGGGACCCTGATTTTTCATCCACATACTATTTGGCTGATGGACTAGTGAGTGTTCGTTGAAATAACCTTAAGAGGATGGAGTCATCCATGATGTTGTTTGAATAGCACCATAAGTACAAGGTCATGACATGGTTGGCAAGATCTTCCCCTGATTTTCCTTCAAATTTTGGAATATCTGAAGGTAGTTTGGTAGGCATATTGGGCCATGTGGGGTCATGTAATATAGGATCATTCGTGAGTTTACTCAAATTAGGAATGTTGAGAGACACCAAATATGGCATGGGGGGTGGTGGTGGAGGATTAGTTCCGTCCATGGTGTGAGTAGGTAGTGAACCTGACCCTTGAGGGGGATTTGGTGGGGTTGTACTTCTCCCTTGAGAAGAAGTTTCCCCCCCGCCTCCTTGTGAAGGAGAGCTAGTGGATGGATGGCCTTGGGAATTGGACACAAGTAAAGTGGAACCAAGCCAATCTGATCCCAGGATAGTGGCACTCATAGGGGTGTGATATGGTTGAGCCAGTGAGTTGGAAATAATAGGAACTCCTCCTAGAATAGGAGGGAGATTCTGCAAGCGTCTGGAATGACGGGGGTTCTATGGGAATGACGGGGGTTCTATGGGTCCCCTATGATGTTCGAATAGCAAATTGAATGTGTGAAAATGGTGATGAGAGCAATAAATGAATAATAGATTTGTATAATTTGGACCTTCACAATATATCTCACAATTGCATGTAATCAAATGAGCTTCATACATAAATCAACTGTAAATAAGCATACATGTGGTTAGGTGGATTTTGTCCACGTGGAAGAACAAAGAACACAAATTCTTGTGTCCTAAAATACGTATCGTCATTCCTCTCAAATAGAACTGGACCTTCCAAGAGCACTCAAAAGTGGGGTCCGAAGCCACCGGAAGAGGAAGTAGTGGAGGATGAAGTAATCAGTTATACTGAGGGGTAGAGGGTGCATATCCCAAAAGAGTTGGCGATATTTCCCAATAGCCACACCAAATCTGATCAAGGTGCAATCGCAGCCCACAATTTCCACTTGGGTAGATGTCCTAAATTTGGTCACTAGGTACCTCAGTCAAAGTGCGACATTTAGATTTTCGGCCTCAGAAATGGGTTACGGGATGGACCCCTTCCATGAATTGGGTGACTCAAGGGGGGATACACAGAACAAATAGACCCCAACCTTCAACCCTTCATGGGTATCTCCCTGCCTTATGGTGTAGGAACACTCGACTTGGAGGATTTTAAAGTTCCCTATTTGCCTACCCCTGAGATCCTACCTAGACTAAAAAATTTCTTGTTGCACCTCATGTGGAGGAAAAGTTAGTGAGTTTTTTGAAAAAATT
The DNA here is from genome assembly GCA_010110895.2 of Picea sitchensis. Taxonomy (NCBI): domain Eukaryota; kingdom Viridiplantae; phylum Streptophyta; class Pinopsida; order Pinales; family Pinaceae; genus Picea; species Picea sitchensis. The sequence continues at coordinate 98,947 of SNQJ01S0017097.1, read as the reverse complement.
TAGATGTGGTGGGGTGAGAGATTGGGGGTGTGAACCAATCTCATTTGAATTAAGTGGGTGTGGATAATCTCTTCAAGAAATAGTGGAATGTTTCAAAATTCCTTTGGAGAAAACCTACTTCAACCTCCACAATTCGAGATGGAAATTATGTGAGTGAGGAGTGACTTTGTGTGTGAGAAAGTGATAAAATGTGCCAAATTGTAATAATTTAGGTGTGAATTTGCAACATTTGGTCCTTACAAATATTTTTTACCTATCTTACTAAGTGTCATTGGTACAACCTTGCAGAATTTTAAAACCCCTAAAGAACTAGCATGTGGACATATGGGTCCTTACCAATCCTTTAAACTCCCTGATGTTGTTTACACTAAGAAATCTTGAAAACAATATCCTATATTGTAATCATGTGGGCATGTATGGGCCCATTACTTTTGTCTTTAAACTCTCCTAGTGATGTAAACTAAGAAATCAATTTCAAGAAACTATCCTATGTTTGCAACATGTGGGCATGTATGGGCCCTTACAAATTTAAGATGATTTCAAAAGAGAAACTAAGAGGATCACTAGGGGGCTTTGTCCTCTCCTAAATATTTTGTTTAAGGGAGATGAAATGTCCCCTTAACTGCCATTATGATTCTCAACATCGCTCTATGGTGCAAGAGAAGAGCATACTCAATGATCAAAGTTGATTTATGGTCCCAATGCAAGTGTTTTTATATGTGATAGAAAATAATCTCAACTTAATTTTTTTTTTAAAAACAAGCCATCCATGTGGCAACCGAAGCAAAAGAGGAGAAAATATGGTTCTTTTTACCCCCTAAGTGCCTATGTTTAGCTAACCTTTCATATGGGAAAGGAGTCTAAGTGGAGTGCATTTACAAATTGCATGAAAGCAATATTCTGAAGGCTAGGGGACTTCAAATCATCAAAAAAACTCTTACAATTTTGAAACTCTGGAAATGTGCGTGGGTTAAAGTTCAGATAGAGGCATAGTGGGCACACAGTGCACATAATGCACAGAGAAAAGAAGATTTTTGGGTGAACAGTGCATTGAGTGCACGTACATGGGATGAAATACCCATGCATGCTCTGATACACATCGGGGAGGGATTTTGAGTGAAATTCTCCTCCTCCAGCTCAAAACATTGCTCTTGACAGGTAAGACTAGGCTGATTTTGGTACCTGCAAGACAAATGGATAAAAAAGAAGTTCTCTCAAATCCCAAATAAGGTGGAAATTGATACCTTTCCCCAGTATGGTCGCCAATCTGTTATGTATGTTTCATCACTTGGGTGAGAAAACAAGGGCACTTGCATGCCTAGTTGGGCCTGCTAGACAAGATAGATGTTATTGAATGAGTTAAACAAACCAAGGACATGAAATAAACAACTAAAAAAACTAAAAAAACTAAGGAAATAAAACTATAATGCATAAAAAAAATTTAGAAACATAAACAAAAAACCAATGACCAAGATTATGCCACCAATGGATAACTATATTAGTTGAAAAAACACCGTAGAGAAATGAACACTTATGAGTCCCCTCTTCCTCCTTGGGAGGGCTCTTGAGTTCCCTAACGGAGAGCTCTTCTTACAATGGTAAAAAAGAAAGAAAATGATGAAGAAATCAATGCCTATTCCCTCAAGAGGTGAGTGGAATGGCCTATTGGAATGTTGCTAGAATGCTCCAAGTAGAAAAGAGGATTCTCAAGGGAGGATTGAGGTAGCATAGCAAGACTAAGAAAATATTAATTTAGTAGTTCACCCATGGCCTCCATTTATAACATTTCTTCAAGGAAATATTCAATTAGTTCTTAGTGTGAACAAGGGGCCTTTTAGGGCACCCTTTGGTCCTTGACCATCCCCCCATTTAGATTCAACTCATATCTGAGCATCAAATCAAGTTGGGAGCTGGTCCATAAATGGTTGAGGGGTCGATAAGAACCATAAATGTGTCGTTCATAGGAGTGCATGGTGTTTCTCGTACACAGTCGCGCATATGGCGCATTGTGCACTCTACGAGATTCTTTGGCCCATGCACTATGTGTGCACTTCCTTTAGTGAGTTAGCGCATGTTAAGTTTTTCCCAATTGTATAGTTTTTTCCACTTGGAAATGAATTTTGGCGTTGTAGGTGAACTAATAGTTGTTTGGCATTGTTGTATTTTTGTAATCATTTGCGTGAAATGTTGCAGACAAAATTTAAATGATAACACCTAGGATGGAGAAAAGAGATATGTCTTGAATACTTGACCTCATCTTCTTGGAAATAACCCTTAGAATAAGGTGGATTAGTTGCAAATTCCTCTAACCACTTCAACACTCCCTCAACATTGAGTAGAGAGCATTGACAATTCTCCCTATACATGGGTAGGGGAGTGTTGAAAATATTTCAATTCTTCCTATACATGGGAAGGGGAGCATTGACCTTCAAAAATGGTCAAAATATCAAGGTAAAATGCATTGTTTTGAATTTCTCATGACGATTTTTTCTCCTCCACAATGACTAGGTATTATGAAAAATGATCTTCCATGGTGTCAAAGTTGTGACACTTAATAAAGTTCATCTGATTCTTAGTAAGGTGCATACAACACTTGATAAAATACATGCGACACTTAGTAAGGTTCATATGACACTTACGACACTTAAGTGTGACATTTAGGTGTGTAACACTCCATTGTTTGTTCTAGGTCATTAATTTTCCTAAATTTCTCTTAAAATAACTGTAGACTGATGGTTTTAAAGAGGGTAGCCTCATATTCCAACTGGGTATGGGTTATATCCAAGTCACTTCTTAGGCTGTGGTCAAAGAATAAGTAATCAAAGCATGTCTCTATATGCCAGGCTTGGTACAGGAGGAACAAGAGACTGTCAAAGCTCAAGTAGAGAAGCTCGAAGAGACCCTTCAGCAGTTTCAAGCTAGGATAATTGAGTTCGAGGCCCAAAAAGTGTCGATCACCCCATAAGAGGTGTGTGACTAGAGGGAGGGGTCCACCAAAAACACAGTATAAAGTATAAAATCCCTTGCCTCGACATGTAAACAATTGAGTGATAGAAGCTCCCAGATGTATGGACACCTCGCCAAGGATCCAGACTTAAAGCAGCTAGAGGCTCAGTTACAGGAGGTGCAACAACAAGAATTTTCATTGCAGGCACAGATGAAGTTGCTCACAATAGTATAAAGGATGAAGAGATCCCAGGAGCAACACACAGTATAAGAGAAGATCACTTACCTCCAGGGTAAGGTGATGGAAGTAACACAGAATTTACAACCTGTGCAAGAAAAATCTTGCAAGGTGTTCAAGGAGATCGAGAGCCAGGTTTCACAGTTAGATCAAGTAGTTGTAGAAATAGAGCATTTCCTGGATGGGCTTCTTATAGAGTAGACAGTCCAGGAGCTCACTGAGAAGGAGGCTCAGGTGAGGCAACTCGAGTTAAGCTCGAGGATTTTGAAGAAACATTGTCTAGACATGAGTGACTCGGTATGAGTCATAGGTGAGTGTTGGGGGCATGTTGGCCCTCGACCAAGTTTTGGGGAAACTTTGGTCAGTTTTGGAGGTTTTGGCCCACTTTTGGACTTCGACACGTTGGTCAAAGAAGGAGCACCTAGGCGTAGCTGAGATTGTGGATCTCACCTATTTTTGAGGGTATGTGGACCCAGTAAGGGGTCCTCTAGGGTTTTGTAATGGTTTTATGGGATGTCGGCCCATGGGTTTTTCCCATGTTTAGGGCTTACTGTAATATTTTGTAAAGTATAAATAAAGAGGAATGTATTGTAGAAGAAGTAGTTTTGTGTGATTAGTTCTATGTGCATCGAGGCTTTGTGCTCGACTATGATTTTGTAAATTGTGCTTAGTGCATGTGATGCTCAGTGTGGAGAAGGTGCTAAGTGTTGTGATAAGATATTGTGGCTATGTTCATTTGACCTATTTTTGGGAGGCAGAGAAGGAGGATCTAGTGCTTAGTGCGCAAATCTCTTGTCTTGTGCGAAGTTCGACTCTGTGGCTTAGTGCACAGGAGTGAAAGGATGTAATATTTTGGAAAATAATAAAGAGG
>SNQJ01S0017097.1:74780-88277 GCA_010110895.2 Picea sitchensis | reverse complement strand
CCCCCCCCCCCCTCTAAGTGTGGTAGGTGTGTCCAACACATATTACAGAGACACATTTATCCCTTTCATTTAGTTTGAGATGTATTTTCAATCATGCAAATAGGAGGTATGAGCATAAAATGGTGTGCATTTTAGTGAAGGGTGTTCTAGATGACAAGAGAAAAATTAGATAATTTTGAGAGTGTTCATTTCAAGACACCTTTTGTGATCAATTCAGTAGAGTGTGCATTTCAGGTCACCTTTTGTGGTCAAGTCACTAGGTCGTGAAATTTTCTCATTTAAACAACTAAAGAACACTTAAGTTGTTTATTAAATCAAGGGACCATATCACTTAAGCCATCATTCATTCATTTCATTAATGTAATATTAAGTGACCTAAGCATGCATTTTATTTGATAAGTGGGCCTTTATTATAACTTAATTAATTCATATGGGAATTTTTAAAGGAAATCTAGTTAGCAATGGTGCATTTTTACAAACCTTATTTATAATGTACAAGATGGTAATTGGAAAACAATGAGCTTAAGGGAAATTGTCATGCATTTTACAAAATCAACTTGCATGTAGGAGAGATAAAATGTCAACATGAAATGATAACATTTTGTTGTAGCTAAAAAATTCCACTAAAAACAGATAGCCTTCTCGGATTTTTCTCCAAGAGTGCATTTTCCCAAGGGATATTGAAAATTTTGGGATGCACATTAAAAAAAGTGTTTGAGTGGGGAAATTTTGGATTCCCGTTAATGTGACATGGATAACCCTTTAAATATAGTTTACAATGAATATTGAATTACTTAAATATAGGTTTGATCATAAAATGGTATGGATTTTACTAAGGGGTGTTTTAGATGACAAGAAATGAAAATCCATTGTGTATGAGAGAATGCACTTTCGGTTACTTTTTTTTTATTAAGTCACTAGAACATGTGTTGGGTCCATATATTATTTATGAAGGTTATATGTGTGGCTTAGGTGCATGGGTTATATGCAATTCACATGGGCAGATAGAACAATCTTCTATGTACATTATTTTTCATTTTCCTTTGGGTATTTCATTAAATCAGTAACTTCTAACCATAATCTCTATCAGGAATTACCCACACCAACAAATTTAAAAATCCAAAACTTTTGTTTGGTGTAAAAGTCCTCAATGTATGTCATGACATCTTCCTTCTCTATGATACTAGAATTCACCATGATTTCGGTGTCATGCCCCATGGCCCATATTTTCTATTAGGTTAGTATATTATGATTGTGGGTTAGATGTGTAGTTTAGATGTGTTGAATAACTATTTAGATTAGGTTCATGATTTTGAGGTGTGGGTTGTGTGTACGGGATTATTATTTGGATTAGGTGTGTATGTATCTTATGTCAGTGGGTTAATGTGTCACTTATGTGCATGGGTGGATAGGTAGGTGCATGGGTTAGGTGTGTCACTTGTGTTAAGTGAGTTTCTTATGCATGTGTGTGTGTGTATATATGTTGTGTACATAGGTCAAGCTCATGGGTTATCTACATAGGTCATATGTCTAGCTTATGTACATTGGTTAGGCACATTCCTTATATGTATGGGTTAGCTATGAGTTTCGTGTGTGGTAGACTCATGGTTTGTACCCATTATTTTTCATTTCCATTGGATGATGCTTTGATATACTAACCCTTAACCTTATCCCACTAACCCATAAAATCCTAACACTCTAACTCACAACCCACTAACACTATCTAACCTCAACCCCTAGTTACTCACTAACATTCTAACCCCTAAACCTTGACCAATCATTGACCTTTTAACAACTAAATTTTATCACTTATATTCCATGCACAGGTTGACTATTTTGTGTATGAACCTAATTCAACTAAGATACCAAAGCATTCAGGTGGAAGTCCTAGGTTGATGTGACAACCTCCTCCCTCAATCAAGTACTAACATCATTGACTGTTTCAATGGGATGCCTTTCAGGTCATATTTGACTCAAGTTTATAATCTATTTGATGTTCTAGGATATCTAGTTGTAGTGGAATATATCTATATTAAGGTTTTGTTACACATGAATATTCATCTTCTAAATTTTTATGTTTATGTGTTAACAATGTTATTGTGTGTGTGTGTGTGTGTGTGTGTGTGTGTGTGTGTGTGATGTGCATTATTCCACATTATACATCATAATTGCAAGAATGAAAAAAAATATATGCCAATATAGACATTGGTTTTGGGGCGTAAATCCTTGGGTTAAGGTCATGGCATCCTCCACCACTTTGATACTAAGATTAACCCTAGTTTTTGTGTCGTGCATTGTGGGTTGTGTTTAACTTATATTCATGGGTTATATTTATGGGTTAGGGACCTATAAAATTCCATGGATATTCTATTGGATAGTTTGTTGCAACAAATCTAATAAAATAGTGAAATATTTACTGTGAAGGTGAATTTCCTTTAGATATAAAATTCTTTAATTACTAATTTATGCTTAAAATGTATGAAATGGATGAAATGTGAAAAAAAAAGAACATAAATAAATACTCACGCACCATCCAAAAATAAACACAAGATGTAACCTAGGAAAACCAATACGGGAGAAAACCTAGCTAGAAGGTGAGGTCGCTCTTTTTTCTTTTATTCAAATGCAAGTACAAAGAAAGAGGCTCTCTATGTGGAATTTCCTTTGACATTGTGGCTTGTATGGCTGCTATAGAATCTATCCCCCTATGTTATGATCTCAAAATACCACTCCCATGTGCTCTACTCAACTATGGAACAAATACAATGCTAAATAATGGAACCCCTTCTCCTCCTAGCATCCTAGTATTTATCATTGCCCAATAGCCATCTAAGACTAGGATTTTGACTTCCTAAACCCTCAATTATGATAAGATTATGGACCTTCTATAATATTCTTGAAATTACATATGTGGCTAGCTCCATATGCGTAATTAAGGGGGTTGGCATGGAATCCACTCATACCATGGTGGTCAACATGGTAGGTCAACTTGTAGGAGGCACAAATTTTGCATGTGAGCTCCAATTGATGAAATTTTTTCACCCTTGTAAAGGTATCAATGTGTAGAATATCATCAAGGGGTCTGAGCTAATAATAAGAATTTTTACCTCAAAAAATGACATTTGATGCCTCAAAATGGCTTTGAAAGGTTTTAAAACGTAATTTTCTAAACTGGGACCTACCATTAAAATGACACTGCAAGATTATTCCTCAAATTTTTCCAATCTGAAAACATCAATATAGATGATGTTAAAAAAATAGGATCATGGGGAAATAAAAAAAAACAAATTCGGAAATAAAACACAGAAGATACAAAATACAATATAGACAAAGATATATGTGGTTCACCTAGTGTGGGATACGTCCACTAAACAAATTGTCAGGTCCTTCCTTTATTATTATCTAGCAAATGAAGCGATTCCACCTACATCATAGCCGTTGTAACTTCCTCTTCTTTCTCTCACAGTCTCCTCACTCAAAATACAATATTTGCAATGATACATAGACGCAATACATTTCCCTCATAAAATAGGGTTGCCTTCTAGGTAAAAAAAACCTAACATTACTTCTACCATCAGATATGTGACCTTATAATGAACAATCCATATTTACTATGAAATTAAAATATTCATTTACAAGGAAATTTTTCCTTCAGGGGCTTCGTCCCCGAACCCTACAAGAAGTGAAATCCCCCCCTACACTCCCTTGTGTCGAGGAGTGTACATTCTTCCAGGGTGTAAAGTCTTCATGGGGTATAAACATGGCTGAAAACAAAGCCCTTTGAATCAGGAATATAATCAGGCTCCACAACCAATAGATGAAAAATAATATATTGATCTAAACCAGATCATACCTCCCTATTTATGGAGGATTTTTGTCCCAAAAATATTATTGACTGAGGTGAGGAAATTTTTCCTCTATCTTCTCCCTATAATACCACTTTTCTTTTCCTAGAAGTTGTCCTTATATTATAGTTCTAGATTTTTTTCAAAATTGTGTCCTCTGCCAACTCTACTTGAGCATATAATTCTAAGTCCTCTTTGGAAGGTAGGATATACTTCTCCTCTCGATCGAACATGGAAGGATCATGGAGTTTGAGATTCTCCATGTTCATTATCAAGTAAATGTGGATGTATGGGGGTAGACAAGGTCTATAGGTGTTATCTCCAATATTCTCCAATATCTCTAAAGGTCCATACCATATATCCTTAATATTATTACCAATACCATATGGTATTTCCTTGTTTAGCTATAAGCAAAATATTTCTCCCACTTTGAATGAATTCTCAGTTCTATGTTGATCATGTTTGGAATTGTATTTTTTCTATGACTTCTTCAGTATCTCCTATACTTGCAAATGGATTTTCCTAATCTTCTCTAAAAATTTATACTCTCAATGCATCTCTTATGAGGTCCTCCCTCACTCCTTCTTTTCCATATACAACATCCAATGGTGAAGGTGGTAAATATTCAAAGAAAGTTTCAAAAGGTGACTTACTAGTAGAATTTTGGATTGCTCTATTATAAGAATTCTATATGTAGATCAGATTTTCATCACAGATATTTGGATTCTTATGATTGTAACCCCCCAAAATCTGCACCAAATTCGTGTTGACTACTTATTTATTCCCATCTATTTGTGGATGAATGTTGTATATCTATTCAACTTAGTGTCCATATTCTCCCACAATGTAGTCCAAAATGTACTAATAAATTTGGTATCCTTGCATGAGAGGATGCTCCTTGGTATCCCAAAGTGCACCCAGGCCTATACAAAGAACATGTTTGTTTCTTCTTGTCCTTTGATGGTCATTTTACAAGGCATAAGAATGCACATCTTGTTAAACCTTTCAACTACCACAAATAGATAGTCATGTCCCTTCCTGGATGTTGGTAAACCTCCAAAAAAATTCATGGAAATGCTTTCCTAAGGTTGAGTAGGTATAGGTATGGGATGGTATAGACATTTCTTACTATTAATAGGATCACTCATACAAAAAATTATACATCCTATAATATATTTTTCTACATATTCTTTCATTCTAGGCCAGTACACATACCTCTGTAAGTTGGAAATTGTCTTCCCAATATGAAAATGTCTTGCAACCTTGGAGGTGTGAGCCTCTCTGATAAGTTGTAGTCGTTCACCATTAGGGACATAGAGCTTGTCGAGATTGTAGAGTAACCCATTTTGAAAATGATAGTCAGCCTTTTTTTCACCTTATTCTATATGAATTTGGCCTTGTAGATATTGAAACACCTCCTTGAAGTCCTCATCTGTTGTGCATGCCTCTCTATATGCATCATGAGTAAAAGGCTCCATGTGCATCAAATTTCCCAAAGTTGTAATATTATATGTGGGTGGACTTGAAATAATTTCTAGAAACCAATTTTAGTTTCCCTTCTTATAATTGATGACTAGATGAAATTGCTATAAAAACTCCATCCAATTGTAATGTCTAGTTTGTTGTAGCTTAATCTAGGGTTGGAAATATTGTAGTAGTTGGTGATATATGTGTATGATGGTATCCTTTTCCATCATATAGTACTTCCACTTCTTGACATATTGAACTAGAGCATAGAGTTCCTTATCATAGGACACCTTGAACTACCCCATGAAATATTTCAGAATGATAGCATACAGGCCTTCCTCCTTGCATCAAAACTTCTCCCATGGGATACCCACTTGCATCTATCTCCACTTAGTAAGGATTTGTAAAGTTTGATAATGTGATGAATGGTTCTTAATTGATCTTTCTTTTCATCTCATTGAAATCCTTCTATTGATTATTTCCCCACTAGAAACTTTTACCACTCACTATTATGGTGTGCAGTGGTGTAGCTACTGCTAAAAATGAAGCTATGAACTTTTTCAAGTATTGTACTTCCCCAAAAACACTCCTAAATTTAGTGACATTTTTTTTCCATTTCATGTTGGCATCCATCTATGTAGAATCTATCTTGAGCTCCCCTTCACCAATCACATACCCTAAATACACCAAATATTGTTGAGAAAATTCATATTTCTTTAGGTTAACCAATAGTTGGTTCTTCTTTAGAGCCTCTAACACATGAATGAGATGTGATATGTTCTCCTACTAGGTAGTACTATAAACAGTATATCGTTCAAATAAAATATAAAAAAGGAATCTATATACGGGTGTAATACAACATTCATCAATATCATAGATGTAGCTAGTGGATTACATAAACCAAATGGCATGAACAACCATTTATACAAACCTTTCCTTGTCTTGAAGGCCATCTTCCAAGTGTCTTATTCCATGATGCATACTTGGTGGTATCTCAATTTGAGATCCAACTTGGTGAAACATTTTATGTGTTGCAACTGATCTAACATATCATCAAACATGGGTGGAGGGTACCAATTTTTTAGTGTATTACTATTCAATTCTTTGTAGTCAATACATATTCACCAAGTCCCATACTTATTTGGTACAATTATGATAGGTGACCCACAAGGTAAGGTGCTTTTTCAAATCACACCCTGGTCCAACAATTGTTGCAACTACTTATTCACTTCATTTTTTTCTAGAACAAACAATCTATACAACCCAATATTTGACAAATGGGGAGTCTAGAAATAATTGTGTTTAGTACTCCACTTCCCTCTTTGTTGGTATCCTCTTAGGCTATTGGAAAACTCCTATGTATGCTTCTAGAAACTCCTCCAACTAATGTTTCTTTATATTTAGTACACCCCTCTTGGGATGCCTTTACTCTTATCGAATCATACACAATCTGATTTTCTCTTAAGAAAAGTAAAACATATTTATTACTGGAACTAATCAACTTCTTGGCATGGTTGGCACTTACTAGTGAGATATTTGACTTTCCTTTATGTGTGTTTATGATGTATTAATTGACATCCTTGATTAGTCAATATTGGTTATCTCTTTGCATGAAGTTTGCATCCCTCATATACATGTAGGGGCTTCCAAAAACTACTCCACATGTGTCAAGGGGTACTACGTCCAATTCCACTTCATCAATAAAATTATCATTTACAAAAGAATTAACCTTCTTGAAATTACATATGTGGCTAGCCCCATATGCATGAGTAATGGGGGATGGTGTGGCCTCCAATCGTGTCATGGTTGTAATGTCTCCTCTATAACCCCAAATTTAATTAATGTTTAATGTAGATGTGAATGTAGCTATGTAGATATGAATTGTATTTCTGAATTTTAATAAATAAAATGTGACTCCAACTATTGGGGACCAAGTACAGAGATGGAGGATGAGTAAATCACAAGAGAGGAGGGGTGTAGAAAAGGCGTTTTTAGCCATGAATTTTATTCCCAAATATTTTTTTTCTTATTTTAATGTTTTGAGTGAACCTTCTAATTTTCCCTTGAGTGTAGAAGAACTCAATCATTGAATGCATGTAAGAGGGTGGGTCATATAAGGAATTTTTTGGATAGTCATGTTTATCCATGAAAAAGAAATAGAGAATAGAAAGGAAAAGAGTTATAGCTCAAGCAATGATGCAAGGTGAATTCTAGAGTATTCTTGGAGTTTAAGAATGAAAAAGAAAGTTGTTAGGATTGCGAAAGAACCAAGTTGTTAGGCCCGAAGAGTGAAATCTTGTGAGAGTTACACTAGAGAGGCAAGCTTCTTGTTGTAGTTTTCATTGTACTTTTCCTAGAAGCGATTTCCCTTGAGTTCCCAATAGTGAGATTCCTAGTTACCTACACCAGAGTGACCCTGATAAATGACTGTGATTCTCAATTGAATGAGATAAGTGAAGAGGTAAATTCCTTGGGTTTGGAAGGTGAGTGGAAGAGAACTAGAGGAAATTCAGGATAGTTGAAGGAGAATGCCAGTGGGTTTAGGATTATCTGGGATGTGAGTGGATAGTCAGAGACACCTCTTTTGTGTATTCCTAGCCCTAGATTTGGGGTGATTTGTTGTTGATATATAGAACAACTAGTATATTGTTGTGTGGAATGTCCATCCCAAGGAGTTGGTTGCACAACCATTTTACGAATATGTGTGGTTTATCTTCTTTCTATGTTGCATTATGAATTTTAATTGATCTGTATTAAGTCTATGTATGAGAATGAATCATATCTTGTTGTTATAAAATTATTAGTTGCATTCATGTTAGTGTATCATGTTGTAGTTTCTTTTACGATAATGGTTTCAGCACAAATGGTTAAATCTATGTGTTTTCATGTAGCTGGTAAGCTACAGGATTTGCTAGCAGATTTTTTTTTATTTTATGAGTATTTTGCATGTAATGAACCTTAGTCAAGTTGGGGAATGTTATAGATTGGTATCAGAGCTCAAGGTTCAACACTGAGCTTGTATGGGCCAAGACCAGTGCAAAATTGGTATAATTTCATTATTGTAGAGTTTGGGAAATCATAGTGAAATCCCTAGACTTTTGAGAAAATTCAATTCTGAATTTCCCTTAGAACCATCTAGGAGGTGGTCAAGGGTGTCAATATGTAGGTTGTAGAGTTAAACTTGACTTGGAAGGTCGAAATTTATGTTTTAATGGTGGCTAAATAAGTTGGGAGAGTTTGATGGATCGAAGAATGAGATCATGTTTTATTTTGAGATCAACCGCCCAGATTCATCTTATGTCGATCAAAACTTATAATTTTTCAAATTGGAAAAATGGAGAAAATTGACTAACGAGATCCATTTTCTAATTTTGGAAACATTGAGAAGATCGACGGTTGAGATCCATTTTTGGAGTTTGAAAAAGTGGAGAAGATCAGTGGTCGAGAATCATTGGTAGAGTGGGTTGAAGTATGGTGAATCAATGGTCAAGATCGTTTTGACTCAAAGATCAAAAACCCAGATTCATCTTGGATTTGGTTGAAAATTTCTAAGTGTCATAGTTCATTGGAATTCATGAGTGAATTTAACTTTCCAAGAGAAATCATAAATCACTCATGATTGAGTTAGAAAAATCGGTGAAGCATTTTGTTCGAGCCAGAGAAATTGCCAATCATCAATGGTAAGTTTTCAAAAATTGGTGAAATTATTTGTTCGAGAGAAATTGTCGATCACCAATGGTCGGGTTGATAAAATAGGAAAAGTGTTTCGTTCAACCAAGAGAAATTCACCGATGATTGGGTTGGAAAATTTGACGAAGTTTTTGGTTTTTCCAAAAACAACTGTCGATCATCAATGAAGTGAAAGAGGAGAATGAGGTGTCATTCCACATCACCATCCACGCATCATGTTATGCCATCATCCATGTGTCATGCCACATCAAAATCCAAGTGTCATGCCATATCAACATCCACATGGCATGCCACATTATTCGGTTTTCCATGTAATCATCCATGTGTCATGCCATGTCAACATCCATGTTTCATTCCACATCAGCCTAGTTGCCACATCACCAAGATGAATCATTGATCACCAATGGTTGGGTCGGAAAAGTTGGTGAAGTGTTTCATGTGTCCGAAGGAAATTACCAATCACAGATGGTTGGGTCAAAAAATTTCAGTGAAGACTTACAAGTTGGTTATCAAAGGAAATCGTCGATCTTTTATGGTCAAGTCAGTGAAATCGAAAAAGTGTTTTGTTCACCAAGAGAAATCGTCAATCTTTGATCATCGATGGGGTTTCAGATGTTGGAAAATCAATGGTCCGGATTTATTTTGAGTGGAGATCAACGATGCAGAATCGTTCGTGGCTTGGGAAAAGTTTACCAGATCGATGGTTTGGATTAATACTGATTTTGAGATCAACAGTGTAGATTAAAATACTGTGATAACAGTAAAATAGTCATTTTATATGAAAATTTTCATATTTTCAAAGGCCATCGGCTTGCAGGGGAATTTCGGGGCCCTAAACAACACCTTTAGGTAGTCGAAATAGAGTGGAATATATGTCCCTTTGGTACAAAAATTATTTTCTACTTAAAATGAAAGAACTCAAAAAGATGTTTCTAACAATCCATTATGAGTGAAAAACAAAGATAGTATGAGGAAGTTACAGTTGAAAAAGTACAAGGTATATTTTTCGCCCCATTTTAATTTCAAAAGACATAACTCCTTGTTTAGAAGTTTCTTTGGGAAACAAGAGTATTATATGGAAATCCCATTGACGATAGAAGACAGCCATGGAACCAGATTTGGAATATGGGTAACTAAATTGCACAAGATGGAAGAGAAGGAACCTATAGAAATAAGGGGTTAAAATGAGCAATAGTTTAAACTTCCTCATAATTTAACTATCATCTCATATATAATATTTGGGAAAGTGAGTAGTAAATGGAAATTTATTGAGGAGTAGAAGCCATCTATCCACCTAGAATTTTTAATTGAGCACTAAATTTTCTCATAAAATAATAAAACAATTTTGCAACAATAAAAACAAAGCAATGAGTGGAAATTGCAACTTGAGAAGGTTGTAACTTTTCACTCGGAACTCAGAATGAGGAACAAGTACATCCATTGGAAAGTTGTTTCAAAGAGGAATGTGCCTAAGAATTATATTTTGGATTAATGCATATTTTTTCTTCATAAATTGAAATGAAGAATGGGATGTAATATAATTATGAAATATTTTATAGTATGTTTGTTGTAACAATAGTTATTACATGCACATTTATTTCATAATTAGAGGTACATGAAGAAAATTTTGGTTCTTATATGGGACTGAATATATGGAATATTCCCAACAATCTTAGAGCCATGAGGAGGAGGTCAGAGGTCTACATGTTAGCATGGGAAATGTTGAGACAACGTTTAATGGAAGAAGAGGCAGGAGAGAGCCTGTAACCATGGGAATCTGTAACACCCCAAGTTTTGAACCCCCATTTTAAATAATGTATTGTTACAATGCTGAGAGGCCTGAGTGCCAAAATAATTATTAAAAGGTCAGAGTGCCCAAGACATGTAATGTTTTGTTTATCATTATTAATAATAAATATATCGCTTGTTGCTAGATTGACAAGAACTAGAGTTACAGGGGGCTATGATTCCACAAGAGAGGGGGCTTGAGGGGATACGTCCTTGTTCCTATTCTTAATTACCTTTTTTGTCTAAGGGAGGGGATCGATTATGTGGGCTTCTTGGGGAAGGCCAGGAGGTTCTTGATTTCCCCACGAAAATACTTAGACCCATCCTTGGTCCGATTGTGGGGTTGGTCATTGTCTCGTCCGCTCCGTCACCTCTGTGTTATACCATTCTTTCCCTCACACACTTACCCATTCATCGACCCGTCCTCACCTACGTCTGGGCTTGGCAAAGCACAAGGAACTGTTGAATAACTAGCCACGGGATAGTTGGTTGTGATGGTCGTTGGTGAAATCCAGCCATGACCTTGGGCCTGCATGTCTGATATGCGTTGGGATGTGCCCTGTTTCACTCACAACTGCAAGTCCTGAGAGTTCCAAAATTGATATTCTGGACCAGCTATACTGGAGGCCCTGGAAAATAAAGGAGAAGGATTGCCTAAGGGACTGTGTGGCAGAGAAGGGTGGAGGTCCATTCTCTTAGGGTGGTACAAGTTGGGTAGAAGAGAGTTGGGTACTTGGATTGTTGTGGGTGTTAGGAAACCTATGAGAGATTGAGAGCAGACTGGTATTGGAACACAAGTAACACTCTGGAACCATCCTTGTGTATTCATATCCTTGGATCGAGGGTGACACTGTTGTTGAGACTTGGAGCAGTGGTGTCTACGGTTGGGAGGAACATGCTTGGTCTATACCCAGTTGGTGTCATATTTCATAAAGATAAGTGTTCTCTGTTATGGTAGCATTTACATGTATTTGAATGTTATTTCCTTTGTATATTTAATTATCATTAATTGAATATTTAGGCTATGCATGCTTGTTGATTACTGTTGTGCATGTCGTTAAAGTCTTTTTTCTTTTATGCATCCTTAAATAATGATAAAGGTATAGGTAAGAGAAAGGAGTCTAAGGGAAGACATGAAGGTAGTGTACCTCGTCCTGTGGGTGGTTGGGTATGTTACAGTTTGGTATCATAGATTCTAGTTGAAACACAAAGCCGGTATGGTTCGGGTCTATTGGTCAGAGTCTTGGGGTCGAGATCGAATTCTGACCATGGAGTTGAAAATCTCAAGAGGAATGGTGTTGCATAATTACGTAGGATATAGATCGTTAGAGATCAGTGGTAAGGGGTTTGAAGGATCATGATCGTTCCCCCTTAGAATCTGGGATCAATTGCCACTATAGGATCAGGAGAGATTCGGGATCGTTGGATCGGAGGACATGCAAACAGGGGTCGTTCGATGAAAAGGAAGCAGGGTTTAAGGTCACCATCGTCAGATCTCATTGGAGAGTGATATCAATGGACATGAGGAATTGCGGGGAACCAATTTGTACGGGAGATAATTTCCTAAGGCGGTCCTACAATACAAACCACGGTTTCCCCAAGGGGTTATGTGTTAGCATTAGGAGAATTACAGGATGAAAAGTGGGTTACTCCAAACCATTGATGCGTGCCCCCGCAATTTGAAAGGTGAGTAGAAGAATTTGAGAACTAAGATTTCCGAACACCGAAAATCCGAAGTTAATCTCAGACATTCAATCTCTAGGAGGACACTCGACAAAAATCCACACGCTTCTGGGGAAAGTGAAGGTTGAGAGTTGAGTTCTCCAAAACTCGAAGACCCAAAAGGATCTTGGTCATCAATCTTCCAAGAGCCATGTGTCACCAGAACTAGGGCTTCGGATAAAAGTCAGTGGGGCGAAACAAGTTTTGAAATCTAAGATTTCCAAAGTCTGAAGATCCGAAGTAAGCCTCCACCATCATATTAAGGAGGACATGCAGTGCAGATCTATGGAATCAAGGTGAAGACTCGAAGTGAATCTTAGTCGTTCATTCCAGGAGGACACATGGCGACAGATTGGCTAGTTCGGGAATTCGGAGTTCAAGAGAATGGGAAGGGTAATAGTGTTTAAACCCCCGAAGCCTAAAGTCTCGAAGCCCAAAGAGACAAAGTGGTGGGGCATGATGACATCACCTGGAGGTGATGTGAACCCCAGAATTCTGAAGTGACGTGTCTTATGGACGTCACCTAGGATGACGTGGACACATGGAATTTGTGCCACGTGTCAGTGAGATTTGAGATTTTGGAGTATTGAAAATTCGATTAGAACGTCACACGTGTCACCCTCCTGATTGGGCCACGTGTCTGCTTCCAGTATTTTCACCACGTGGTGACATATCATGTAGTCTAGAGACTAGGCACTCCAGAGGGGAAATATGTGAAAGGTTGCATTGGGTCGAAAACTCCTGAAGGCCAGAGTACATATTGACCGTTGATCCTAGAATACATGCGGTAGTAGATCTCACAGTAGTTCGGAAGATTGATGCTCCAGGAGAAATTGAAGGCGTAGAATTTCAAACTCCCAAAGCCCAAAGAGTAGAAGTGATTCACTGTCGTTGATCTATGAGAGACACGCATCGACGGATTGTCGACTTCGGTTGAAAGAACTCTGGGAGAAAGTGTAGGAGGAAAGTTTTAAACTTTTGAATC
>SNQJ01S0017097.1:63421-74730 GCA_010110895.2 Picea sitchensis | reverse complement strand
CATGGAGTTGAAAATCTCAAGAGGAATGGTGTTGCATAATTACGTAGGATATAGATCGTTAGAGATCAGTGGTAAGGGGTTTGAAGGATCATGATCGTTCCCCCTTAGAATCTGGGATCAATTGCCACTATAGGATCAGGAGATATTCGGGATCGTTGGATCGGAGGACATGCAAACAGGGGTCGTTCGATGAAAAGGAAGCAGGGTTTAAGGTCACCATCGTCAGATCTCATTGGAGAGTGATATCAACGGACATGAGGAATTGCGGGGAACCAATTTGTACGGGAGATAATTTCCTAAGGCGGTCCTGCAATACAAACCACGGTTTCCCCAAGGGGTTATGTGTTAGCATTAGGACAATTACAGGATGAAAAGTGGGTTACTCCAAACCATCGATGCGTGCCCCCGCAATTTGAAAGGCGAGTAGGAGAATTTGAGAACTAAGATTTCCGAACACCGAAAATCCGAAGTTAATCTCAGACATTCAATCTCTAGGAGGACACTCGACAAAAATCCACATGCTTCTGGGGAAAGTGAAGGTTGAGAGTTGAGTTCTCCAAAACTCGAAGACCCAAAAGGATCTTGGTCATCAATCTTCCAAGAGCCATGTGTCACCAGAACCAGGGCTTCGGATAAAAGTCAGTGGGGCGAAACAAGTTTTGAAATCTAAGATTTCCAAAGTCTGAAGATCCGAAGTAAGCCTCCACCATCATATTAAGGAGGACATGCAGTGCAGATCTGTGGAATCAAGGTGAAGACTCGAAGTGAATCTTAGTCGTTCATTCCAGGAGGACACATGGCGACAGATTGGCTAGTTCGGGAATTCAGAGTTCAAGAGAATGGGAAGGGTAATAGTGTTTAAACCCCCGAAGCCTAAAGTCTCGAAGCCCAAAGAGACAAAGTGGTGGGGCATGATGACATCACCTGGAGGTGATGTGAACCCCAGAATTCTGAAGTGATGTGTCTTATGGACGTCACCTAGGATGACGTGGACACATGGAATTTGTGCCACGTGTCAGTGAGATTTGAGATTTTGGAGTATTGAAAATTCGATTAGAACGTCACACGTGTCACCCTCCTGATTGGGCCACGTGTCTGCTTATAGTATTTTCACCACGTGGTGACATATCGTGTAGTCTAGAGACTAGGCACTCCAGAGGGGAAATATGTGAAAGGTTGCATTGGGTCGAAAACTCCTGAAGGCCAGAGTACATATTGACCGTTGATCCTAGAATACATGCGGCAGTAGATCTCACAGTAGTTCGGAAGATTGACGCTCCAGGAGAAATTGAAGGCATAGAATTTCAAACTCCCAAAGCCCAAAGAGTAGAAGTGATTCACTGTCGTTGATCTATGAGAGACACGCATCGACGGATTGTCGACTTCGGTTGAAAGAACTCTGGGAGAAAGTGTAGGAGGAAAGTTTTAAACTTTTGAATCCCGAAGATCTGAAGCGATTCACCGTCATTGATATGTGGGAGGACATTCATCCAAATATCATGAACTCTGGGTAAAATTGTTCCGGGAGGAGGCAATCAAGGAAAGTTGAGAATCCCAAAGTGCGAATTCCCAAAGTTGATCTTGATCGTTTATCATGGAAGAGAATGAGGATCGTTGATCTGGTCCTGGCTTAAAGTTCCGAAGCTCCAGAAAAGCGCTTTTTCATCTAAGCACAGGGTCATGACCGTGGTCATATTAAGATTCAGAGTTGAGGGGAGGACTAAGGGCTGAATTAGTTTTCCTCGAGACAAAAAAATTCTAAGGAAGTATTTAACCATGGTTTTTAGTCGTAATCACCTGGGAGGGTGGTCTGAAGGAAGAGCCTTCACAGGATGAAATTCTATGTTGGCCAAGGATAACAGGACACTGCTATTTTTTTTCAGAGAATGGGGATATGATATCCATGAACAAAAAAAATAAAGAGACATGTAGCATGGTTTGGCAATTTTGTTTATCCTATGCATAATTCTAACAAAATGGTCACTTGCACTTTTTTCAGAATTAAGGGGATTAAGCACATTAGCTCAGGATGTGTATTGAGGAAATGGAAGAAGGAAAGGGAGCCTCCAGTCATGATAAGGATTTTGAAGGCTAGAATACCAGAGTTGGTAATGTAGAGAAAGATTCCAATGGGCGCAAGGGAAAAGGAGAGCAGGAAATGTTAATAGAAACGGTAAGAAGCCTGAAGATGGAAGTGCAGAGCTACAAAGAAGACAACGAAAGAATGATGAGAGAGAAAATTTAGATAAATGCTCGAGTGTTGCAGAGATTAAATTAGTTGCAGAGGCAAACGAAGAAGGGATTAAACTCAAGACAAGAGGAATAATCTAGGTGTGATTAAAGAAGGGATGATCGTAAGAGAACTGGTCATTCCTGAAGTACTAGAAGAGCTCATGGACACCACTCACCTCCTTACTCAGAAAGAAGGTTTTATGCATCGAAAGATCTTGTAATAAGTACAAAGGTGTCTCCTATCAAACACCAAAGAAGGAAACAAGAGGTAGATAGTTTGCAAGGAGAGTTGAGGAAGATCAAGCCACCTTCCTTCAATGATGAAATAGAAAGGGAAGATGATGCCAAAGCATGGTTGGTTGGACTCTGGAGATATTTTCAATTGCATAACTATTTGTCCAACCTAGAAGCCAAGATTTCCACCTACCATTTACACAGGAAAGATGAAATGTGGTGGGACCAACTGAATAAAGTGGAGCATGTTAATGAAAGTGGGATCACTTGGAAGAAGTTCAAGAAGTACTTCCAGAAGGAGTACCTCTCAGAGAATTTCTATGAAAAAAAAATGCAGGAGTTCTTTGAACTCAGGTTGGGAAGAATGACTATGGAAGAGTACGAGAAGAAGTTCTTAGGATTGTTAAAGTATGTCAGGTTCATTGGTGATGAGAAAGTAAAAATACAGAGATTTCTAAGTGGACTGCCAGCCTTTTATAAGGAAAATATCAAGTATGATGAACCCAAGACCTTGACTGAGGACATCAGGAAGGATAAATACATGTATGAGAAAGGCCAGGGAAGAGAATCCCTATAGAAATCTTGCAAGGACAAGAAGAATGTGAAGTCTGATCAGAGGAGGAAAGGATTCAAACCTCCCTTCAATAGGAATGAGCCTAACAGAAACCATCAAGATCAGTGTTCTAAGGAATATTTCAAGAAAGAAGATTCCTTGGGGAAAAGGGGAAGACCACCAATCCAATGTTGGGGATGCAAGGAAGATCACATGTACAAGGATTTCCCACATAGAAAAGACAGATTGAATATTTTTCACAACATCCAAGAGGCTACAAGAGTCGAAGATATGGGAAGAATCTATGCAGTTTTAGATGATCGACATACAGAGTACCAATCCAATATGATCGAGGTGGAAGGTAAGATCATAAATCAACCTGTTNTGCCATTTGGACTGACCAATGCACCAGTTGTCATAATGTGCTTAATGAATGGCATATTCAGGAATTATTTGGATAATTTTGTCATAGTATTCCTGGATGACATACTTATCCATTCTAAGTATGAAGAGGAGCATGAACATCACGTAAGACTGTTATTGAAAGTACTGAGAGAACATCATTTGTATTCCAAGTTGATTAAGTGTTATTTCTATCAAAAGAAGATCCATTACTTGGGACACATTATTTCAGAGCATGGCATAGCAGTGGATCCAAAGAAGATCGAAGCCATTAGAGGATGGCCAACACCCAGAAATGTGTCAGACGTCAGATCCTTTATGGAATTAATTGGCTACTACAGAAGGTTCATAGTAGGGTTCTCTAAGATTTATCATCCCATCACTTCTTTGCAAAAGAAGGGAAATAAATTTGAATGGACACTCAAGTGTGAAAACAATTTTAATCTATTGAAGGAATTACTTACTAGTGCACCTATGTTGAAGATTGCTAACCCAAATGAAAGTTTTGTGGCATGTACAGACACATGTAAGGAAGGAATTGGGGGAGTCCTCATGCAAAATGGACATGTCATTGGATATGAGTCCGTAAATATTAAGTAACATGAGAGGAACTATGCCACCCACGACTTGGAACTTGCTTCCATTGTTCACGCCTTGAGGATGTGGAGGCATTATCTCATGGGGAAGAAATTGGAATGAAGGATAGACCACATTGGCCTGAAGTATATTTTTGAACAACCGACCTTGAATGCCAGGCAAACAAGATGGATGGAATTTTTAAGTGAATATGAATTTGATATCAAGCATATCAAGGGAAAGGAGAATAAAGTTCCCAATGCACTTAGTAGAAGAGTGCATCTCATGCATGCTACTGTTGTCAGTATGCATCAGTCATACTTGAAGGGAATAATTTTAGATGGTCGTGTTACAGACCAGCATTACCTATGGGTAAAGGAAAACATACAACAAGGAGATGTACAACAGAAAATAAAGGAGTATGAGATAAAGGAAGATGGATTACTCATGCATAAAAATAGAATATATGTTCCTAGTTCTGGAGAACTGAGGAATTTAGTACTGAAGGAAATGAATGATGTTCCTTATGTTGGACATATCGGTTACCAGAAAACAATTACAGCAGTAAGAAGCCAGTTCTTTTGGTCGGGAATGAAGAAGGATGTTGCTAATTACATCGCTCGATGTATGGAATGTCAGAAGGTGAAGGATGAGCATAGGAACCCAACGGGTTTGTTGTAGCCATTTCCAATTCCAGAGAAGAAATGGGAAGTGATCACCATGGATTTCATCATAGGATTACCTAGAATGAATAAGCAACATGATTCAATCCTGGTGGTGGTTGACAAATTAACAAAGGCTGCTCATTTTGTGCCTGTGAAGACAACATATACAATGACTAATATTGTAGAAATTTTCATGAAGGAAATTGCTAGGTTGCATGCGATACCTAGGACAATTGTCTCAGACAGAGATACGAATTTTACCTCCATTTTTTGGAGGGGATTGTTTAAATGATTTGGCACAAATCTAAACTTTAGCACAACATATCATCCCCAAGCAGATGGGAAAATAGAGAGGTTCAATCAAATAATTGAAGACATGCTGAGAATGTATGTGATGGATAAGCCATTCAAGTGGGAAGATTACTTACACTTGGTTGAGTTTTCATATAATAATGGGTATCAAGATTCATTGAGAATGAGCCCATTTAAATCCTTGCACGATAGGAAATGCGATACTCCAGTAAGATGGGACAACCATCAGATAGAGTGGTACTTGGGTCAGAGTTTCTGAACGACATGGAAGACTAGGTGGTTAAGATCAAACAGAATTTAAAGGCAGCTCAAGATATACAAAAAGTCTATGCAGACAAGAACAAGATAGTTAGATAATTTAAAGTAGGGGAGCATGTACTTTTGAAAGTGAAGCCCAAGAAAATATCCTTGAAATTGGGCAGTTGTACAAAGATGGTAGCCAGATTCTATGGTCCATTTGAAATATTGGACAGAATAGGACCAGTTTCATACATGCTTGCATTTCCTACTTCCATGAATGTGCATAATGTATTTCATGTCTCTTTACTAAAGAAATATGTACATGATCCTATCCATGTTATTGATTGGCATCTGATTCAAGTAGAGACAGAGGGAGATTTTCAGGTTCATCGAGTGCAGGTATTGGACAGAAAGGTGAAAATGCTCCGGAATCGAGTTATAGAGCTGGTAAAAGTTCAATGGACCTGCTATAGTCCTCAATATTCTACATGGGAGTATGAATATGCCATGCAGGTAGAGTACCCGCATCTTTTTGAATAAATTTGAGATTTGGATCTCTATTTTGTATATGCACTAAGGACAGTGCCAAAATAAAGGGGAGGGGATGTAACACCCCAAGTTTTGAACCCCCATTTTAAATAATGTATTTTTACAATGTTGAGAGGCATGAGTGCCAAAACAAATATTAAAAGGTCAGTGTGCCCAAGACATGTAATGTTTTGTTTATCATTATTAATAATAAATACATTGTTGGGTGCTAGACAAACAAGGACTAGATTTATAGGGGGCTATGATTCCACAAGAGAGGGGGCTTGAGGGGATAAGTGTTTATTCCTATTCTAAATTACCTTTTTTGTCTAAGGGAGGGGATTGGTTACATGGGATTCTTGGGAAAGGCCAGGAGGTTCTTGATTTCCCCACGAAAATACTTAAACCCATCCCCGGTCTGATTGTGGGGTTGGTCGTTGTCTCATCCGCTCCATCACCTCTACGTTATCCCATTATTTCCCTCACACACTCTCGTGCATGCACTCTCATGCGTGCACTCCCAGGCATGCACTTACCTATTCATCGACCCATCCTCACCTGCATATTGGCTTGGCAAAGAAAAAGGAACTGTTGAAGATTTAGCCATGGGATAGTTGGTTGTGATGGTCACTGGTGCAATCTAGCCATGACCTCGGTCCTACATGTCTGAGATGTGTTGGCCTGTGCCCTGTTTCGCTCACAACTGTGAGTCCTGAGAGTTCCAGCATTGAGATTCTAGACCAGTTGTGTTGGAGGCCCTAGAAAAAAAAGGAGAAGGACTGCTTGAGGGACTACATGGCAGAGAAGGGTGGAGTTCCATTCTCTTGGGGTGGTATAGGCTGGGTAGAAGAGAGTTGGGTACTTGGATTGTTGTGGGTGCTGGGAAACATGTGAGATCTTGAGAGATGACTGGTTTGGGAACCCAAGTAACACTCTGGAACCATCCTTGTCAATTCATAGCCTTGGCTCGAGGGTGACATTGTTGTTGAGCCTTTGAGCAGTGGTGTCTACGGTTGGGTGGAACATCCTTGGTCTGCAGCTAGTTGGTGTCTATTTAATAAAGATAAGTTCTCTCTGTTATGGTCTCATTTACATGTATTTGAATGTTATGTCCATTGTATATTTAGTTATCGTTAATTGAATTTTTAGGCTATGCATGCTTGCTGATTACTATTGTACATGTCGTTAAAGTATTTTTTCTTTTATGCATCCTTAGATAATGATAAAGGTATCGATAAGAGAAAGGATTCCAAGGCGGACTTGAAGGTAGTGTATCCCATCCTGTGGGTGGTTGGGTATGTTACATAATCCTACAGAGAGAAGTGCAGAGCTATGGGGTAGATAATGAAAGGATTGTGAAATCTCGAGAAGATAAACTATAGAGTAAAAGTATGCTATATAGGAAAGCCAATAAATACTCTGGCATAAAGCTAGAAGCTAGTGCTAGACAAGTGACATCATCTAGATCCCATAGAAGAAGGGATGATCATGGGAATGAAAGGTAGTCAGGGAGTATGATTATGCATCATCATTCCTCAAAGAAATAAAATAGAATATCTCATATAATTTCAAGGCTAGGGATCAACCCAAGTTTGTCTCCTATCAAGAGGAAGAGGAGAAGGCCTAAGTTAGACATATTGCAAGGTGAACTCAAGAAAATCAAGCCACCAACTTTCAATGGTGAGTATAGAAAGGGAGACAAGGATAAAGCATGGTTGTTGGAATTGAAGAATTATTTCTAGATACACAATTACCCCTCAAGAGACGAAACCATAATTGCAACCTACCACTTGCAAGGAAAGGAAGCCATGTGGTGGAATCAACTTAAGCAAGAAAAACACCTTGATGAGAAGAAGGTCTCATGGAGGCAGTTCAAAGGATATTTCCAAGATAAATATTTTTCCAAGCATTACTATGAAAGGAAGATGAAAGAGTTATTTGAACTCAAGTTGCGAAGCGTGACAATGAATGAATATCAAAAGATATTATTTGAGTTGTTCAAGCATGTGGGCTTCATAAAGGATTTGAAATTTAAAATACAAATATTTCTTAGTGGATTAACCTCCTTATACAGTGACTTTGGAGGAGGCCATAAGGAGAGAAAGTAATAAGTCTGATTACACCAGAGGGAGGCCAGTCTTCCAAAAATCTTGGAGTGACAAGATGAAGGGTAAGAATGAGAAAAGGAAGAAAGTTTTTATGCCACCATTTTTCAAGAACAACTCCAAAGAAAGTTGGTAAGGAAATTCAACCCAAAATGAACCTAGGATGGAAGATTCATTTTGGAAAAGGACAAAATAGCAACCCATGAAGTGTTGGGGATGTGAGAGAGATCATTTTTTTAGGGACTTCCCTCACAAGGGATAAAGGATGATGATTTTCCACAATATTCAGGAGGATGAAACAACGGTGACATGGGAGGAAACATGCCAAGGATTTATGCAACCTTGGACAACAAGCAAGTAGAGTATCAATCCCCCATGATTGAAGTGGAAGGTAAGACTAATAACCATCCCATAGAAATTTTAATTGATTTAGGAGCTAGACATAGTTACATAAACTATAACATTGTTGAAATATTTCACTTACAAAGAAGTCAGCATAATAAATATTGGTTAGTTCAATTAGATATAGGGGCTAAGAGAAAAATCAGTGAGTTGGTTAAGGATTTTCCAATAGACATGAATTGACTCAGCACAAAGGTGGATGTGAACATCATACCATTGGGTTCATGTGATTATCTAATTGGAATGGATTGGTTGGAAAAAAAACCATGTTGTATTGATTGTTACAACGAGACAATCACATGTCTTGATGAAGGAGGGAAATAAGGAAAACTACAAGGAATTCCAAGAGCTGTAGTTCTTAGAGAAATTTCAACCATGCAACTAAAAAAGAGTTTCAGGAAGGGTTGTCAAATGTTTGCACCTCGTATGGAAGAGGAAGCCAAAGATAAAATGCCAAGCATTGAAGGTCATCCAACCTTGAAGGATTTTGGATATGTCTTTGGGGATATTCCTGGATTTCCACCAAAGAGAGACATTTATTTTTCCATTGATTTGGTGCTAGAAGCTACCCCTATGTCCAAGATACCATAAACCAAATGGGCACACTAGAGTTGAAGGAGTTGTAGATGTAGCTTGATGAACTATTAAAGAATTGGTATATACACCCAAGTGTGTCACATTTGGGTGCCCCAGTTCATTTTGTGAAGAATAAGGATGGAACCTTAAGGTTGTGCATTGATTTCATACAGCTAAATAAGGTTACCATAAAGAACAAATATCCTTTTCCAAGGATTGATGATCTATTTGATAAACTGAAAGGTGAAATAATATTTTCCAAGATTGACTTGAGATCATGTTATCATTAAGTTAGGATAAAGGAAGAAGATAACAACAAGATGATATTTACGACAAGGTGGGCATTATGAATTCATTGTAGTTCCATTTGGGATATCGAATTCCCTAGTTGTTTTCATGTTCCTAATGAATGGAGTTTTCAAGGAATACCTAGACAATTTTGTAATTGTGTTCCTGGATGATATACTCATCTACTCTAAGTCAAAGGAGGAACATGAGAAACATTTAAGAATGGTGCTAAATTTTTTTAAAGAGCATAAATTGTATACCAATTTAAGTAAGTGCATATTCTATCAAAAGAAGATTCATTACTTGGGTCATATTATTTCATCATATGGGATAGCAGATGATCATGAGAAAATAGAGGCCATTAGAAGATGGATAGTTCCAAGAAATGTGAAATAGTTCAGATCATTCATGCGTCTTGCAAGTTATTATTGAATATTCATAAAAGGTTTTTCAAAGATTGCAAGCCCTGTTACTTATTTGCAAAAGAAGGGAGTGAAATTTGAATGGACTTCTGAATGTGAAGAAATATTTCAGTAGTTGAAAGACATTTTGATCAGTGCACCAATATTGAATATTGTAGACTCCAATGAATACTTTTTTTTTATGCATATATGTGTGAAAGGAATGGCTCGTTTGAGTACTCACTCAAAATGATCATGTGGTATGCTAAAAGTCTCAAAACTTAAAAGAGCATGAAAGGAATTATGATACCCATGGTCTAGAATTAGTATCCATTATTCATGCGATGGAAATATGGATACATTACCTTATGGGCAGGAAATTTCAGCTAGGGAGAGACCATTGTGGTCTGAAACATTTGTTTGTACATTCAATATTGAATTCCCGACAAACTAGATGGTTCAAATTTATTAGTAAATATGACTTTGAAATTAAGAATATCAAGGGAAAATAAAATCAAGTGATTGATGCACTCAATAGAAGAGTGCATGAGATGCATTTTTCAGCCATTAACATGTACAAGAATGATTTTAGAAGCAACAAATTCAGATCAATACTATTTGAAAAAAAAAAACATTACATCAAGACAATTTACAAAAGAAGTTTAAATATTATGATCTGAAAAAGGATGGAATCCTCATGTACATAGGCAAGGTATATCTGTCAAATTCCAGAGAGATGAAAAATACAGTGTTGAGAGAAATGCACAATGGACCATATGCTAGGCACCCAAGATATCAAAAATAAATTGCAGTTGTAAGAAGCCAATACATTTGGCCAAGAATGAAGAAATAAGTGGCTAATTATATCGCCAAGCTTCTAGAATGTCAAAAGGTAAAGGATGAGCATAGACATCCATCTGGACTACTACATCCATTTCCCAATCTAGAATGGAAATGGGAGGTATTCATAGTTGATTTTATTGCTATGTTTCCCATAACAATGAAGCAACATGATTCCATCATGGTGGTGGTGCAAAAATTGACTAAGTATGCATATTTTATTCCAGTGAAGACTACTCACAAGGAAGAAAATATTGCATAGATATACATGAAAAAATTTTGCAGGATACATGGAGTTCCCAAGGAAATCGTTTCAGAAAAATATCCAAATTTTACATACAATTTTTGGAAGGGTTTGTTCAAAGGCTTTGGGACGAATTTAAACCTCGGTACAACATATCACCCAAAATCAGATGGAAAAATAGAGAGGATCAAGAGGATAATTGAGTACATGCTCAAAATGTATATGATGGACTAATTATCCAAGTGGGAAGAATACATCCACTTAGTTGAATTTACTTACAATAATGGGTATTAAGAATCATTAAAAATGATCTCATTCAAAGCATTGTATGGAAGAAAGTGTAACACATCAGTGAGTTGGGATAACCCAACAAACAAAGCTATTATTTTAATAGATTTTTTGAAGGAAATGGAAGAGAAGATGACAAGGATCGGGAATAATTTAAATGTTTCCCAGGATAGGAATAAGAGTTATACATATAAGAATAGATTTTTCATATATTTTAAAGTGGGAAAACATGTATTTTTAAAAGTGAAAGTGAAGAGAAGTTCGCTAAGATTGGGTTGTTTCCCAAATTTGGTAGCAAGATATTGTGGTCATTTTGAAATCTTAGAGAAGATAGGACCAGTTTCATACATGATAGAATTTATTACATCCATGAGAGTGCATAATGTATTCCTTTGTGTCCTTGTTAAATAAATATGTACCTGC
>SNQJ01S0017097.1:36023-54432 GCA_010110895.2 Picea sitchensis | reverse complement strand
TACCATATAGGGATTCAATGGGGCTCATCTTCAGTGACTCTTGATAACCATTGTTGTACGCAAATTCTACCAATGGAAGGTAGTCTTCCCACTTCTTAGGTTGATGCATCACATGCATCCTTAACATGTATTATAATATCTCATTTACTCTTTATGTTTTTCCATCGGTTTGAGGGTGATAGGTTGTGCTAAACAACAATTTTGACTCAGAACCAGCCATCAAGGATTTCCAAAATCTTGAAGTGAATTTTGTATCTCTGTCAGATACAATATCCCTAGGCATGCCATGCAGTCTTAATATCTCCTTCATGAATATGTTGGCAATATCTATTTCCTTGCAAGTCGATTTGACAAGAACGAAGTGAGTAGACTTGCTCAATTTTTTCACCACTACCATGATGGCATCATTATGCTTGGCTGATTTTAGTAATCTGATGATGAAATCCATGGATATGGTTTCCCACTTCCATTCAAGAATCGATAGAGTTTGTAACAACCCTATTGGGTGTCGGTGTTCTTCCTTAACTTACTGTCATTCTAGACACTTAACTAAATAATCATCTATGTCCTTTTTCAGTCTAGGCCAATAGAATTGGTTCCTAGTGGCCATGATCATTTTTTGATATCCTGGGTGACTAGTATATGGTCTCTTGTGTAGTTCGTCCATTATGAACCTTGTCAAGTCATCACAACTTGTAATATACAATGTGTTTCTGTAAGTCAGCAGGCCTTCATCGAGCATTTGATAGCCTTCATACTTTATCCATGTAGTATCTTGCCTTAGGTATGAGGTTACGGTCTTAAAGAATGCATATGTTTCTTTTTCATTCCTCACTCTTTCCCTGACATTCGTTTCACATGTGCTCACTGTTTCCAAGTGAATCATTTTCACACTTCTACTAAGGGCATCGAACACCCTATTTTCCTTTCCTTTGATTTGTTTGATTTCAAAATCAAACTCACTAATGAGAGCCATATTCCTAGCATGTCTAGCATTGAGTTTTGGTTGATCAAACAAGTGCCTCAATCCACAATGGTGTGTCATAAGTACAAATCTCCTACCCAGGAGGTAATGCCTCCACATTTATAAAGCATGCACTATGGAAGACAACTCTATATCATGGGTCACATAATTGATTTCATGCTCCTTCAATTTTCTGGATTCATATCAAATTACGCGTCCTTCTTGCATAATGACTCCTCTGAGTCCTTAGTTGCAGGAATATGTACACATGAGGAATTCATTATCGGGGTCTGCAATTTTTAGCACAGGTGCATGGGTCAGAAGGTATTTCAGTGCCTAAAATATTTATTCACATTCTGGTGTCCAAGTGAATTTAACCTCCGTTTTTTGAAGGGTGGTGATTGGACAACCAATCTTGGAAAATCCTTTTGTGAACCTTCTATAGTATCCTTCTAGTCCCATGAAGGATCTGATATCAGGTACATCCTTTGGGGTAGGCCATTCCATAATATATCTGATCTTGTCAGGGTCTACTGCCACTCCTTCTTTAGAAATGACATGGCCTAAGTAATGGACTTGCTTCTGGAAAAAGTCACACTTTTTAAACATAGCGTAGAGATGATGCTATCTTAGTAATTGAATTACAAATCTAATATTTTATTCATGCTCCTCTTTGTTCTTGGAGTAGATTAGGATATCATCAATGAAAACCAATACAAATCTGTCTAGGAATTTTTTGAGTACATTATTCATCAAGCACATAAAAGTGGCGGGGGCATTGGTTAATACAAATGGAACCACCACAAATTCATAGTGACCATATCCGGTCTTGAAGGTTTTTCTATGGATGTCTTCATCCTTGATTCGGACTTGATGATAACCATACCTTAATTCAATCTTTGAGAAATGGAAGCACCACGTAATTGGTCGAACAAGTTATCTATTCTTGGTAAGGGTTACTTGTTCTTTATGGTTGTCTTATTCAGTTGTCTATAATCTATGCACAGTCGGAATGTGCCATATTTCTTCTTCACAAATAGGACTGGTTCTCCCCATGGGGGCACACTGGGCTAGATGTATCCTTTGTCCATTGTTTCCTTTAGTTGTAGATTGAGCTCAACTAGCTTGGGTGTACTCATCCTATAGGGTGTCCTAGACACTGGCACTGCTCCTGGTTCAAGTTCTATCGAGAATTCAATGTATCTTCTCGGAGGTAGACCTGATACCTCTTCTGGGAACACATCTCTATACTCTTTTAATATGGTGTGGTCCTCTAGGTTCGGTCTATCATCCTCAACAAATTCCAACACCTATATTTCATATAGAGGACATCCCTTTCTGCAATACTTTTTCATTTGAAGGGTTGATATTCATCTCACTGAGGCAAGCTTCTCAATCCCTTGGAGGGTTATCTTTATCCCTTCTTCATTTACACATTCTAAGGTTTTATGGTAATAGTCAAACTTAGTTTTATATGCAGCTATCCAATCCATACCAATCAACGGGTCATAAGATCCTAGAGGATGTATTTTAAGGGTACCTTGGGTGGGCAATCCATCCATAATGAATTGGCAAGCTGGTATGAACTCTGCTACTTTTCTTTTGGCATTAGTGGCTAGTTGTACTAACAATGGCTTAGCATGCCTAATTGGTTGCAGTTTACACTTATCAACAGTCTAAGGGGCCACATAATTCAAATTAGAACCAGGGTCAATTAAAATAAAAACTAGATGGTTGGCACTCATACCTTCCATCTCCACCATTGAAGCTTGGTGGTCGGATTGTTTATTATCCATGGTTTCATAAATATGTGGCACAATCCTAGCCACATCATTGATGGTGGTATATTCTTGTATGTTGTAAACTCTCCTACTGTTCTAATGTCTGTGTGGACAGTCCCTCACTAGATGCTCTTCTCTACAACCCCAACATTTCAAGGGTTACTTATTTGGGTTATTCGTCTTTCTTGGGGTTGATACAAAAGTTTTATTTCCACTCTGGGAGGGGAGATTTTGTTGATATACACTTATATTAGGAATTATTATCCTAGATTTTTTCCTATAGTTCTTAAATATTGAGGATTTGAACCCCTTCTTATGGATTCCTGAACCTCTCTTCTTCTTCCAATCCTCACGAGGTTTTGTCTAACTCCAAAGTTGTTCATAACAATACCCCGCCTTTCGGATAGTGTCTTATAAGGTCTTTGGCTCATCAAACTCAATCCTGTTCTGGTAGGTTTGTGGTAACCCATTGATAAATCGTTTCACTTTTACCTTTTCATCCTTTATGTAGGGCACATACCTCAGCAGCTTAAGGAATTTATTAACATATTCCTCTATGATGAGTTGTCCCAGCTTGATTTCATAGAACTCCTTAGTATTCCTGTCAAAGTATTTCTCGGACATATACTTCTTCTTGAAGTGTTTATCAAACTATTTCTGTGATAAGTCCTCTTCATGGATTCCTTTCACATTCTTAATGTATTCCCACCAAATGGAATCCTTTCCATTTAGGTTGAAGATGGCTATTTGATCCTTCAAGTTTCCAGAGTAGTCATGAACTCTAAAGTACTTCTTCAAACCAAGCAGCCAAGCTTCTGCCTCTTCCCCCTTTTCAATAACTCCATTTAAAGAGGGTGGTTTGTCTTTCTTGAACTCTTCAGGGTCACGAATTTTGGAATGCTTTTGCTTCTTGTATTTCCTTTGAGAATGTGAGCTAGCTTTTCTACTAGAAGATTCCTTGGAGTTGTCAATTTCCTTTCCAGAGGATTATCTTGATGAGTGTCCCCTGTCTCCAAGTTGGACCTTCTTGGAGGTACTCCTCCTAGTGTGGCCACTTATGGGACCATGTATTTGTATTTCAGGTGGACTTTGACTTCTCTTCGTATGTCGTCGGTTGACATGACTGGTTGCAAGTCCATGTTGCAGCTGCCACTATATTTCAGATAAGCTCTGCAGCAAGACTGCATTAATTTCTATTTGTTTTTCTTTATCCTTTATCAATCTCTCATTGTCGGCCTTGCAACTCTGTCATTCGGCCATGAGGCTTCTTACAGTTTCATCCAGATCTGGAGGGGTTTCCACTGCCCTCCTTTCGGCAGACTCTTCGTCTCTATTGTGGGAGCCATCCCCCACCTCATGGCATGTCACCATCCTTTATGCTTGTAGTTTACCATGATTTCTTGATTTCTTGAGTGTTGAAAAAAGACTTGTTGTTAGCTAACAGTCTATTAGTTCATGAACAACAAATGGTTCATATTTATTAAATACACACACACAACATAAATATTTCATTCTCTTCTTCAGTAAGAGTTTAACCAGACCTTTTAGGAAAGAGGTAAGGTAGGGTGTCACCCTTGAAATTATTTAAACATGGTTTTTACGCAACTCATCCATGAGCCCAAGCAGGCCAAGTGTTGTAACCATGCTCTGATACCAATATGTAACACACCCAACCCTTGAGTGGATTTCCTAGGGATGGGGCCTCAAAATTTTCATTCTCCTTAGGTGATCAAATCCTTCATTTGGGTTTTCTACTACACTATACTCATCCAGATTTTTCCAACCACAGTATCCATGCTCAAAACTGAGCTCAGAACCAATGGATATATCTCTCTAAATTTCTTTGGGCGTTTATTGGTTGCGGGCCACGTGGATCCACCTTACACGTACTATTTCCAAGTTCCTTCCTCCATGGTGG
Source organism: Picea sitchensis (assembly GCA_010110895.2). NCBI lineage: Eukaryota > Viridiplantae > Streptophyta > Pinopsida > Pinales > Pinaceae > Picea > Picea sitchensis. Next base: position 49,769 of record SNQJ01S0017097.1, on the reverse strand, counting down.
AAGACCATCCACATCCTGATATCATGACTGGATTTACTCTCTTCCTCCTATGTCAGTTGTGGAGGGATTCGGTGCTTCACGCCTATTTATTATCTATGCACGAGACCGCCTAGAGTTCTGAACCTCCGAAGTCTCATAAGCTCACCATGTGGCTCCAACTTCCAAACTATTTTGGTCTCTCTACAATGCTACATCCCAGAACCTCCAGATTCCCAAAGTCCTGGAATCCTGGAGTCTTGGTCACTCTGCCAACCAAGTTGGCTAGGCGGACATGTATCCGGAACTGACACGTAGGAGGGGTCAATGTGACACGTGTTGCACTCCAATGGGCCTATAGGGCATGTGACACACATGAATCTGAGTGACACGTGGCACATCAAGCTAGGGTCCATGTTACCCTAGGGGCATCACTACACCATGTCACCCCCAGAATGACAAGCTTCCATCATTCCTTAGATCTCATGGTCGAGATCCAGCCACGTAGATTTATATATCTACAACTATGGTTACCTCGGGGATTCATTGTTCGGGAGTGTTACGATGCAACTCCTCTTATCTCCTGAAGTTCCCAATATCTGAACAAAAATGGGCTAGTGCCACGCATCCTCGGTATATCAACGACTGGGAAGGGACCCAAAGGATCCCTCGATCTATAGTTCTGAGTCCTTCACGACTCCGACCTTCGGGGTTTCATATCCTGGTCTAGTTGGTCAAGCAGGTCCACCTAACCACCTGGGGAACCACCTAACACCAGTCAATATTACGAGAAACTAAGTCTCCCAGTTACCTTCGGCTAGTATAAGACTGGTAAGGTCGGTCATACTCTGAAGTCTCAGACTTCTGAAGCTCCGAAGCCAAGGGTACATAGCTTCCTTATTCTTAGCCTAAGGTTCATGGGTATTGGTCATATGGGTGATATCGAATAGATCTCATTCACTTGTCTTCCAAACGAAGAGACCTCCCCTTTTCAAGCCTTCGACTTTTCTACCCTTCCTAAGATTTACCATGAAATGGTTAAGGACTTGGGTCTAGAATTCCGATCACATGATAAGGAGTCTGGAAGAGGTATCCTCTTCAACCAGGAAGGTTCAAATCGACATGATATCTCCTATCTCAGTCATCTTACAATCTTATGTCCCAGGAAGCCTCAGGAGCTAAGTCGGGCATACAAATTAAATCAGTCATAAATGTAAGTTTACAAAGAGATGGAGGCATACAAATATCATAACCATTTCACACATAATTCATTTATAAATACACATATCATAACCATTTCACATAGAAGTCATTTATAAATACACATATTTATAAATCCAAGTATTCATCCCTTATTCCAGATCAATACATAAAACAGGGAAAATACTTATTAGAACCAGATATCATGAATCAACTGCTGAAAGGGGTGCTCGTTTCCTCCTAGAAATAGGCTCAGTCACTCCTGACGGATTTACCACTAGCCACCCCCGAGCTAAGCCACGATGCTTTGCAACATAATCCTTTCTTCTGAATCAACGATAGTAGGGATGGAGGTTACTCTCCTCCTCCCATAGCATCTTAGCAATGGTTTACATGACACCAATCAAGGAGGACCAGCCATGTTTATCAGCTTGTATCATAACCTTTTCAACCATTTCCTACGACCATAATGCTTATCTCTTAGTTCTTCCTTGAACTCAAGAGCTTAGCTTCTCATCTCTTCACTCTTTGCCCCTGTCTTCCTCTGCCCACCACACCTTCCTTTCTTTCCTTTCTTAGAAAGGTTGTGTGTGGCTCGAATTCCCAGTCTATGGTCAGGTCTGGAAGCCTTATAGATGGGTGCTCTACTCCATGCCCTCATTAACTCTTGAGGAGGTCTTCCCACCTACCTGCTTGATTGTAATTCATTTCTGGGTGAGAGAATTGTTCTACTCCTAAGCAATTTAAATCCAGTAAGGTACTGGTTTGGTGAAGGTTAACGCAACCGTTCTTGGTCCCCTTCACCATCTCTTTTCATAGAATTCGTGGTCTTTCTTAGTACACCCCCCCTTCCAGTAGTCATGCAACACTTATCCATTTTCTAGTAAATAACATAATTTACATTCATTGACCTTTTATACAAAGGTCTATCAAATCAAACATTCACACATATTGAGTTTTCCATAGTCTCTCGGAAATTATAGTTATATTTACAAACTAGGGGAAACAGTGTGTTGCAGAAATTAAGACAAGGATGTAACATTTAAAGTGTGTGTGTGTGTGTGTGTGTATATATATATATATATATATGTATATTAAATGATGCACATTTATAGAGGATATGTATATTATTATTCATATGGCATTTAAAGGAAACATATAGAATTCAATTTGCATTTGAATTAGGGCGCAATGCCACCAACACTCTACCCAAGGAATTGGGTACCTGCAATGATTCTTAAACAAAAATGATTCATTAGCCATAGTGATGGGTTAAATTTGCATAAACAAAGTTCTATTTATTTAATTGGAAATTGCTTATAGTGATTTCCCTCAATCCTATGCATATTGATTTCTTCATGTGGCCATGCATTTATATGATTTATCAATTCCTCTCGGCACATTCATACATGGTTCTTTAATTGAATTGGCAGATTTATGATGTGACAATGTTGTAGTCCATATTGTTGGGTGTAATTATAGTTATAGTCATCCATATTTGCAAACCTATACATGTATATTGTTGTACATGATTGGTTTTTTAATGGGAATAATAGATTGGTCATTGTCTGAGTGACATGCTTGCACAATTTTATATATAGAATGATTTTTTCCTCACCTAGGAACATAATTAGTACATTGATTTGTACATTAAGAAATAGAGGTTACTTGGTTGGGAATCCATGTTGGAAATCATTCTATATATAAAAATGTGCAAGCATGTCACTCAAACAATGACCAATCTGTTATTCCCATTCAAAAACCAATCATGTACAACAATCATCAAACAAACCAACTATAAAAATTAATTTGGAAATAAAGATATATATCCAATAGCAACATACAGTCTTTGAACTCAACATCGATATAGTTGAAAATAATCAATAATTTTAATTTAGTAAAAGGATCCATGTTGATGACATGGACAATTCATAGGTCTACCATTTACGTATTAGTTTAATTCTAAGGACTTTGATTTCTCTAATCATTATTTCTTCAACTACCACTTTATCTTCTAGTTCTTCTCTTACAAGCTATAATTTCCATTTCATCATCACTTTCGTTCTGCACCACATGAGAAATACCTCTCCTCTAGGTTGCCTCCATGGAATCCATTTTTTCCATAATTTCCCTCACCATTGTTGGAAGGTATCCATGTATTATGAACCATTTGGTTCATTGTCTCTTCCATGACCTCTTCATCTCTATGCCATCACTTTAACTATATTATGGGATCTCCTCCTACAATCTCCCAACCTCAACAATATTCACAAATTGTTCAATTTGGGGACAATGTCTCTATGGTCCTCTAGTCCTCCACAATTGTAGTCTCAACCTACTTTGATACCAATTGATATAGATAAATTTTCACGTATATATGCACAACAAAAATAACACCATACAAGCATCAACTTAAATAATAAACACCCACAACAAATTTACACACATTAGTGGAAACAATGATGTACTTTTGTGAGCTCTTTATTGAATTAATGAAGATGTTGTCAATTCTCTTTACATTCATAGTTCTTATCACAAGTCTTTAGATAACACAACCATCCACACTACACAAAGTAAATCAAAGGAGAGATCAATACCCTTTTCTCATTCACAAACTTCATATCTATCCTTGTTCTCTTTGGATTTTGGCTTTACAACTCTCCCAATGATTCAAATTCCAAATACAATATTTCATATTCTGATGGTTGATGAAAATTCACTAATAAATATTTCACTACATTACAATTTGCAGTTTTTTTAATCACAAAATATAATGGAAACTAAACAAATACAAGAAAATTTGCATGATAGTGACATGGCCATGGATGTTCCTATGTCACTTTGCATACCTTTCCTTTTTTTAAAGTTTGGTGCCTATTCTTTTTGTGAAAAACTCCCATCCTTTTACCCTTACCTATGCATGTCCATAGCTCATGTCACTTTTCACCCCATGTATTTTGTTAAAGTTTGGTGCATGTACTTTGTGTCACAAACTGCCCTCCTTTTACCCTTATCTATGCATGTCCATAAATTCACATGCATATAAATTTCTCAGGGATTGATCGAACATGTAACTTAAGTACTTAACATGAACCATACAAAAAATAAAAAATAAACCATTTCTATATTAATGATCCCATGAGAGTCAATACTCAAAAAATATAGATCCAACAGACCCAGAACAAATTCAACGATTGACTTTGCTAAATACACCTTGCATACCACCAACCTACTATGAAGATAAGAATGTCTCTTTATGAGTGCATCATTATACTCTTGAAATTGAAGGTGGCTTACATAGTTACTTTTATCCATGCACGTTGGATACCCTCATTATGCTCTAAAATTTGTCGATGGCTTGCATTCTTTGAATCTCTACCTTTTCAAGGGGTGACTTTTAATTCTTCAAATCTTTTCCTTTTCAACGTCGTTTCCAAGGCTGATTTATTATGGAGTCTCTTGGCCACAAATATAACCTCTCACACCGAATTGGTCTATAATCAGTGTGGATATTCCACCTACATTTCACCATCACAGAGCTTTCCAAAAATATCTCACAGTAAAAAATTCACCTACAATTTTCCATCACGAATCTTTCCAAAAATATCTTGCAGATAAAAATTCACCTATAATTCACCATTACAAATCTTTCCAAAACTATCTTGTAGAAAATTAGTTCTTAATTCATAGGATTTATATTGGTTACCTCATGCCCATCAATGACTCTAACTACCCCTTCACTCGTTGATGTATCCCTCCTCGTTACTCTAATGAATTCATTCATTTTCATCAGTATTTTCCCTAATAGGACTATTGTTTTTCTACTATGCTCTCTAGCATGGAGGTGGAAGGCATCAAATTTCCACCCACGGTTTGATGGATGGGGTCAAAAAAATATTTGCAATCGTCGGAGCTAGTAAGACTCTATTAAATTAAATGTCATTCTATTAAAAGAACTAGTTGTTTGAATGTTTAGATTATGAGGGTTTATGTTTGAAGCAAGTGTTCAACTATATTTTGATGGAAGCTTAGTCTAAACATTTTATGTTTTTGACTTTTATCCTGTAACTAGAATTGGAATCTGGTAACACAATTGTTAATATTTATGTGGTGAGAGTTTTCTTCATTTTTCGGATAATCCACAATACTATCATAAGTTTGTCAACATTTTGGACCCAGATTAAGATCCATCTTTAGGGAAAAATATCTAAAGAGAAAATATGGCAGGGTTTATACATTAGTACTATTAATTAATATTATGGTTTTTTTTTAGTTTTCTTCTCTTTTTCCTTCTAAGATATGACACCTTAGGTTTTCTTTTTCTTTATCCTTTCATTCTTTGGTATTTATTGTTTCTCCTCTCATGTTTTCTCTTTGGGTTTTGTGTCCTGAATGTGGATCCTGATATGGGTCTGAAACATAGACAAACTAATGATAATACTGTGGATTTTTCAAACAATGAAGAAAATAATTGTTGTTCATCTACCTTTTCATAGTAGCTTAGTCTAAATGCTCTATGTTTTTTACTTTTTTAGCAACTATCACCAGAATTGGCAATGCAATTGTTGGTCAAATCTCAATTTTTCATTGCATAAATCATGTTTTTGAATGCATAAATTGATTCAACACCCTAAAAACCTTCTAGGAAAATTAGAATATGTAATCTCAACCACTGAAATCTACAATTCCAACCATCTTTTTAAATTTATGGCTAGAGTTTGGGAAAATTCATCAAAAAAAAATATGCTCAAATAAACATAAAAACGTAAAATATTTAGTCTACCTTTGTGTTGAGTCCATTCATGTCTATTGGAAAATATTTAACCAACTCATTGATATTTCTCTTAGACCCTATGGATAATTGAACTAACCAATATTTCCTATGTCTACCCCTTTGCAAGTGAAATCTTTCAAAAATGTTAAAGTTATGTAACTATGGCTAGCTCCAGAATCAATTAAAATTGCTATGGGATAGTTATCAATCTTACCTTCCACTTCAATCATGGGGGATTGATGTTATTATTTCTTTTTTTCCAAGGTTGCATAAATATTTGGAATGTTTCCTCCCATGTTTTCAATTGTTTCATCCTCCTAAATGTTGTGAATAGTCCTCATCCTTTCTCCTTTTTGAGGGAAGTCCCTATATAAGTGATATCCCTCACATCCCCAATATTATATAGGTTGTTGACTTGGCCTTTTCCCAAATGGATCTACAGTGTTATGCTCATTTTGGGTTGGTTGACCTTGTTGATTTTCTTGGGATTTGTTCTTGACAAAGGGTGGCTTAAAAAATTTCTCCCCTTGATTCTTTTTACCCTTAATCTTGTCATTCCAATATTTTTGGAAAACTAGCCTTCCTATGATTTGCTCATAAAGATACTTTTCTCTCCTTATAGACTCCTCCAAAGTTCTAGGGTTATCATATTGTATCTTGTCAATGTAGAAATAATTTAACCCACTTAGAAACCTTTGGATTTTGACCTTCTCATTTTTTATGAAGTCAACATACTTCAACAATTTAAAGAACCTATTCTCATATTAATCCATTGTTATGCTTCCCAACTTGATTTAAAATGAATGTTTCATCTTCCTTTCATAATAATGTTCAGACAAATATTTCTCTTGGAAATATCCTTTGAATTTCCTCCATGAGACCTTATTCTCATCACGGTGTTTGGCTTGCTTAAGTTGATCCCACCATATGGATACCTTTCCTTGCAAGTGGTAGGTTGAAATTATAGCTTCTAACCTTGTGGGGTAATCATGCAACTAGAAATATTTCTTCATTTCCAACAACCAAGCCTCGGCCTCTTCTCCTTTCCTATGTTCACCATTGAAATTTGGTGGCTTAATTTTCCTGAGTTCACCTTGAAATATGTCTTCCTTAGGCCTTCTTTTTTTCCTACTGACAAGAGACATGCTTGGGTTTCTTCTGGGCCCTGAACTTTCATGAGTTCTTCTGGTGGATTTCCTTAGAGAATGATGGTGTTTTCTCATGATTCTCAACTACCTATTAGTCCCATGATCATCTCTTTTGCTATAGGATCTAGATGATGTCACTTGTCTAGCACTAGTTTCTTGCTTGGTGCCAAAGTATTTATTAACTTTCCTATGCAACATATTCATAATTTGAAGTATCTCTTCCTGAGATTTTGTAATCCTTTCATTATATTCCATATAGCTCTACACTTCTCTTTTCATGCTTCTCATATTTACAAGCTCCTTCCTGACTCTCCTTCCATTAGACTTTGTCTCAACATTTCCCATGCTAATATGAAGACCGCGTACCTCCTCCTCGTGGCTGTAAGATCCATGGGAATCTTCCATAACTCCAGGCCTCATATAAGAACCAAAGTGTTTTTCACGTACCTCTAATTCTACAAGAAATGTGCATGTGCTAATTCTTGTTAGCGCATGCATATTATAAGACATTCCATTAATTAGAATACATGTTATTCTTCATCTCAATTTATGAATTAAAAATTGTACTAATTCAAAATATAATTCCTTAGACACATTTCTCTCTAAAACATCTCTCCAACAATTGTATTCACACCTCATTCTAATTTTTGAGTGAAAAGTTACAGCATTTACATGTTGCAATTTCCCCTCACTTACTGCTGCAGAATTTACTTTATTACTTTATGAGAAATGTTAGTGCCCAATTCAAAATTATGGGTGAATATATTTATTCTCCTCATCAAGACCTTTAAAACAATTTTTTTTTTCTCAAATATGAGCTCCAAGATGAAATTTATATTACGAAGAAGTTTAGATTGTGTTCCCATTTTATCCTCGTATGTTACATGTGTCTTCTTTCTCTTCCATGACATTTTTACATACTCAGATTCCAAATATGGCTCAATGGATGTATTCTATGCTTCATAATTTTTCCATAGAGTGCTCCTCTACCTCAAATGGACTTCTGAGCAAGGAGTTATTCCCTCTGGAAGTAAATTTGTGCTGAAATATTACCTTAATTGTTTCAACTATAACTTTCTCATATGAGTTGTGTTTTGCGGCCAAAGTAGCTCGTTGGAAAGCTCTATCCTATTTGTTTTATTTAAGCTGCAAAGACTAGGTGTACCAGTGGTACAGCTTGCTCTTATAAAAAATGACTTCTTAAAAATGTCGTTTAGGGCTTCAAAATCGCCTTGCAAGTTCAAGACCTTCAAAAATATGAAAAATTACATAGAAATTGATTTTTAATTGTTATAAAATCCTTTTAATATGAATTTTTGGTCTCAAAATCAAGAGAAATATTAGTATTTCATTTAAATTCTATTAGTGATCGGTGTTTTCCTTTGGGTGCATGTAACAGCTTGCCAAAATTGTCGACTCGACCATCAACGATCGTCCCTTTCCCTTAACAACAAATTTGCAAGACATCACTAAGCCGACTGAATTGAACATCGACCATCATACATTGGTTATTCATTTGGGAAAAATTTAAAAAATTACCAATTTGGTTGATCCAATCATCAGCCATTGACCATTTCTTGTTGGCATATGAAAACACTTTGCCAAATCGGCCAACCCAATCATTGACCATCAGCCATTTCTTGATTGAAGTGGAAACTAAGCTCACGTGGATGTAGATGTGGCATGACACATCATCCTAAGGTGTAAACTTCAATGATGTGTAATGAAACGTGGATGTTGAATCGGCATGACGTTTCATCCTCCTCTTTTCTTCATCAATGATCCACAATTTCCCTTGGACAACCCAAACACCCTGCCAAATTGGTCAACCCAATCAATGATCATCGACGATTAGTGATTCCTCTTATCGATCAAAAACCTTTCTAAAATGTTCGACTGGACCATTGGTCATTGGATATTTATGTTGGAAAATAAAACACGTCACCAAATTTTTCGACCCAACCATTGACTATCGACAATTTCCATTGGCGACTGAAACACTTCACCAATTTGGTTGACCCGACCATTGGAAAATTTTCTTGGCCAACTCTTTTAAGCCCTATATAGTGGAACATTACCCCTTAATTGGGGCATATTACATTAGTATTTTTATTTTATTTATGTTTTCTTGGTTCCATTATTTGTAATTGTACATCCTAGTCTCCTATATATACCAAGGAGACCTTTTCATTTGGAATCATCTTGTATTTGTAAATTTATGTGGTGTATAAAGAGGTTTCCCCATCGAAGAGGATTTTTATCTTAAATTATCTCTTTTTCAAGGCATTGAGTACTTATTCTAAGGTTCTTATGCTATTTTTTTATTTGATTCTTAACATTTGGTTTCAGAGCTCAAGGTCTTGGGGTTTCGTTGTTTCATCTGAGACACCTTGGAATTTCCGCTATAAATTGTTTTATACAATGTTTCAGAAGGAAATACTTGGAGGATATTTAGTAGATGAATCAAGGTACTTGGGTTTACAATTTTATCTCCTGAGGATTTATACTTTCAGAGATGTATCACGTGTAATATCGGGTTCTAGAATCATCTTAAATTTATTCGTCACAGACTTTTCACTATAAAAAAACATTATGTGATGTTTCAGACCTTGAAACTCAGATAATATTCCAATAAATTATCAAGGTATATATGATAAAAATTTCATCTTTTGTTTCATCCCACTTTTGTATATACACCTTGTGTAAGATAGGGTATCTGACTAGTCATATTAACTAGTCTCAAACAAGTGTTCTAGGTAAAAACGTGATATATTCTTTAGTGAGTATCCAAAATAAGTGAGACAAGTTGCATCGAACAGTGGAAATTATGTAGTATTTATGGTGCAAGTTTCAGAATCAAATATCATATATTGTGCTCTTGGCATGCTTTACAAGTACGCTCTCCTGGAAGCACCAAAAATAAGAAAGGTGTGGGGAAGTTACCATAACTTCCACTTGGCACATACAATTTTGACCAGACCTATGGAATTGAAGAGAAGACATATCATATAAATATAGAACTAAATTTCATACCCAAAAGGGCCAAAATGTTGGAGATACAGCAGAAGAAAGATCAATTGAAAAACCACCTCTAAATCAAGGTTTATAAGGTGTGTTTGTTTTTGGAAATTTGCATATATTTTGACTATAATATTCAATTGGGATGATTCAAAAGGTATAATAAATTGGGATAAAAGGAGTATCAAATAAACTTGAGAGAATCTTAGGTATTTTTAGGTACAGACATATTCCGACATCTCTAAATGTAGTAGCTTTCGTTACTTGTCAGCACTACAACCTAGGGACTGTGCGGTTCTTCCACGTACCTAGAGTATATTAGAAGGCCCCTTTTGAATAGTTATTCATTATACATAATTACTACAAATTTGAGCTCCCACATACCTTGTCTACATCGGGAGACACCCTAGAATCATGAGACTTACCGAGTAAACCTTTTGGCCTTCTTGTTTCAATAGTACACTGAGAAAAACACTCAGGGAGATCACTCTTTAGTACCTAGGTATTCCGATAGTACGGCTAATTGCATGGTCAATCCTCCTTAGTTAGTGACCTAAGATATTTGGTTGATTACTATTGTTGGACCTCTCACGTATATTAGAGAGCTATAGCACCTGACACTCCCTTGTCTTTGAGGACATTTTCCTAAGCCAAGTAGTAATTACTACCTTGCAATGATACTTGGCCAACATGCCACCAAAAAGGGAAACTTATATACCAAATAATCCTTCAGATAGTCCTACTTGGACTCTTGATGAAGGTGAAGAAATACACATGGACATGAATGATTTAAAAAAGAAGGCAGTAAAAAAAGATGAACTACAAGGGATGATGGATTCAACTGAAGCTAAGTTGGAAGAAATAATGGATACTAATATGGATGGTTTAAAAATGGAGATCATGGAAGGATTGAAAAATTTGATAATAGAGAGGCCACCTGAAAGTGAAAATGTATCCCACGAAATTGATGATGAGGACACAAGGAAGATGAATCAAGACTAGAGAAACTCCAACTTTCGGTTGAAGACCAACCACTTTCTTAATATCTCTATGAGGAAGTTTGATGGCGAGGATCCAATCACATGGATACTTCAGATGGAGCAGTTCTTTGATCTACATGATGTGCCACACACACAAAAGGTACGAATTGTGTCTTTATATTTAGAACCCAATCAATTTGTGTGGTATCGATGGATTTGTTCTCACAAATAACTTGTCACTTGGAAAAATTTCTCAGAAAAAATGATAGCACACTATGAGGATACAAGGAGCAATACCTTCTTTAGCCAATTGATAAATATGAAGCAAAAAGGGTTCATTTGTGGAGCACATTGAGAAACTCCAAAGATTGAATATAAAGGTAACGAATATTCCATATGAGAAATTGATTGATGTATTCATACGAACTTTAAAGGATAACATTCAACATGAGGTTCACCTTTGGGAACCCAAATCATTCAAAATTGTGTTCAGGGTGGCAAGAAATGTTGAAAGTAAATATATGTCTATGGATACTAGAAATACCACTTCTAACATATATCGAGAGAATAATTCTCCTTCTTCTTAAACACCTCAACCTACAAGGTTGAAACCTCAACAATTGGAGGAAAGAAAATAAAAATTTGTATGCTTTAGTTGTGACAACAAGTATAGTAAGGGACATAAGTGTGAAGAGAAGAAATTATTCTACATATATTGTGAAGAGGAAGAAGAACAAGAACAAGAACAAGAACAAGAACCATCTCAAGATGAAAACCTAGAAGAGATTTCTATTGAAGATTTAACTCCCACCATATCATGTAATGCATTGGATGGAATTAGCACTCCTCAAACCCTCAATATAGAAGGATATACCAAAAAGAAAAATTTAATACTTCTAATTGATTCTAGTAGTACTCATAATTTCATTCACTATAAAATATCCAAATATCTCAATTGCTTTATATATCCAGCGCCAGAGTTTCAAGTAATGATTGCAGATGGAGGAACTATCAATTGCTCACGAAAATTCCATAAGAACAATCTTACTATGGGGGAATATGTAATGAATAATCCAATTATTTCTACACATGTCTTACTATACTAGGAATCCAATGGTTACAATCATTGGTAACAATGGCTTTTAATTTTCAAGAAGTTTTCATGAAATTTGCATTGGAAAGAAAGGAAATTGAGTTAACGGGTATCATAAGGAAACCCAGTAAGGTGATAAGATCTAATGTCATGAAAATATTATTGTAAAAGGGGTATTATGGTTTAAATTGTACAACTATGCTCAGTATATGTTAAATCATCTAAGCCATCTATTCCCCAATATCTCCAAGGGATCATTGATAAGCATTACAAAGTATTTGAAGATATTCCCAGAGGTATTGCACCCACTCACAATCATGATCATGTTATTCACCTAATTCCTATGAGTGTTCCTCCTAACATTAGGCCTTACAGATACCCTTATGCCCAGAAGAGTGAAATTGAGCGTATGGTTGAATAAATGTTATAGGTTGGCATTATTAGACCTAGCCAAAGTTCTTACTCTGCACCGGTGGTAATTGTACTCAAGAAAGAGGGCTCATGGCGTATGTGTCCATATTATAGAGAGCTCAACAAGATAACTATTAAACATAATTTTTCCATTCCCGTCATTGATGAATTGTTAGATGAAATACATGGAGAAATCTACTTCAAAAAGTTGGATCTTCGTTCAGGGTATCATCAAATTGGAATGAAGGAAGTAGATATCCCAAAAACAACATTCTGAACTCCTAAAGGCCATTATGAATTTTTGGTCATGCCTTTTGGCCTTACGAATGCATCTTCCACATACCAAGGGTTGATGAATTACATTTTCAAGCCCTTCCTTCGAAAAATTGTGTTACTATTTTTTAATGATATACTAATCTATATCAAGTCTTGGGAGGACTATGTTCAACATGTTGATCGGGTGCTACAACTACTAAAGGAGAAACAACTATAATCCAAACCATCCAAATGTTTCTTTGGGGTGAAGGAGGTAGAGTATTTGGGTCATATTGTATCTCATGAATGTGTCAAGGTAGACCCTAAGAAGATTAAGGTCGTGATGGACTGGACGATTCCCAAAACTTTGAATAATCTTATAGGATTTTTGGGTTTGACAGGTTACTACCGCAAGTTTGTTTGAAACTTTGGAAGAATAGAAAAACCTTTAATAGCATTAACTAAGAAGGATGAATTTTCATGGGCTCTAGAGGCAACTCAAGCTTTTGAACAACTTAAAGAGGCGATGTGAAAATCTCTTGTCTTAACTGTTAAATTTTTAATTAAAATAAAGTACCAAGGCAAGTGTTTCTCTTCCCTAGGCACCTAAGGGGGAGAAAGTGTCGAATGTGGGTCCTAGTCATTTAATTTGTGAGATGAAAATTAAAAGGTGACTTTATGATTAAAGTGAGGGTGAGTGAAGAGACACCAAATCTCAGCCACCCATCTGATCTAATCTCAACCATTAGATTATAAAACCCCTCACCTTCCCTCATGAGGTCGACTTGGGCAAGAGGGCGCACCCATTCTTGGGTAAATTGAAGCATTCTTGTTGAGAGAACAAGAGAGAGCAAGAGAGAGGTCGAGCTGAAGAAAAGAGACAGCAGCTGC
>SNQJ01S0017097.1:14234-30927 GCA_010110895.2 Picea sitchensis | reverse complement strand
CAAGTTTTTACGCTTTAAATTTCGTGTGGGCTAGGTTGAGCCAGAGGAGGTGCAATTTGTAGATGCAGAGACAGCAAGCTTGAAGGGGAGACTTCAAGGAAGCCTATCTTCTTCATTGTTTGGCCAAATGAGGTGCTGAAAAAGCCCAGCTAGGGGTTTTTGGACGTTCTGAAGCCATTGGAGCAGTCTATTGGTCATTTTGAGCATTGTAAAGCACATTTTTTTAGCACTTTGAGAAAATAATACAAATGATCCATTGGAAGCTGGACCAAGAGATGTAGCCCAAGAGAGGGGTGAACTCCTTTATCATTTTCTATGTTATGTGTTTTTTGTTCATTGATTATTCTACTATTTATATGCATCTTGAATGAGTAAATCCTATTAAATATGTGTTTTCAAAGTTGATCCATTTGCTATTTAACACATAAAATTTAACTTGCAAATATTTTCAAGAATACAAGTCTTCTTCATTTTTAGATCAAATGAACACTCTTAACATTTATCGAGAGAATAATGTTCCTTCTTCTAAAACACCTCAACCTACAAGGTTTACACCTCAACAATTGGATTTAAGAAAAGAAAATTTTTTATGCTTTAATTGTGACAACAAGTACAATAAGGGACATAAGTGTGGTGAGAAGAAATTATTCTACATAGATTGTGAAGAGGAAGAAGAACAAGAACAAGAAAAAGAACCATCTCCATATGAAAACATAAAATGTATTTATTCTAAAGAGTTGACTCCCACGATATCATGTAATGGATTGGTTAGAATTAGCACTCCGCAAACCCTCAAGATTGAAGGATATATCAAAACAAAAAGGTAATAGTCCTAATTGATTCTAGTAGTACTCATAATTTCATTCACTATAAATTAGCCAAAGCTCTCAATTGTTTTATATATCCAGTGCCAAAGTTTCAATTAATGATTGAAAATGGAGGAACTATCAATTGCTCAGGAAAATTCCATAAGATCAAGCTTACTATGGGGGAATATGTAATGAATAGTACAATGATTGATATACCCATGGGTGGTTCTAATGTCGTACTAGGAGTCCAATGGTTACAATCATTGGGATCAATGGATTTTAATTTTCAATAACATTTTGCATTTGAAAGAAAGGAAATTGAGTTAAGGGGTATCGCAAGGAAACCCAGTGAGGTGATAATCTCTAATGGCATGAAAAAAGTATTGAAAAAGGGGCATCAAGGTGTAATTTTACAACTATGCTAGTGGATAAGCATTCCAAAGTATTTGAAAATATTCTCATAAGTCTTCCACCCACTCAAAATCATGATCATTCTATTCACTTAATTCCTGGGAGTGTTCCTCCTAACATTAGGCCTTACAGATACCCTTATGCCTAGAAGACTAAAATTAAGTGTATGGTTGAAGAAATGTTAGAGGCTGGCATTATTAGACCTAGACAAATTTCTTACTCTTCACCGGTGGTAATGTTACTCAAGAAAGAGGGCTCATGATGTATGTGTCTAGATTATAGAGAGCTCAATAAGATCACTATTAAAGATATGTTTCCCATTCCTTTCATTGATGAATTGTTAGATGAACTACATGGAGAAATCTACTTCAAAAATTTGGGTCTTCATTCAGGGTATCATCAGATTAGAATGAAGGGAGAAGATATCCCAAAAACACCATTCTCAACTCATGAAGGCCATTGTGAATTTTTGGTCATGCCTTTTGGCCTTATGAATGCACCTTCCACATTCCAAGGGTTGATGAATTCCATTTTCAAGCCCTTCCTTCAAAAATCTGTGTTAGTATTTTTTGATGATATACTAATCTATAGCAAGTATTGGGAGGATCATGTTCGACGTGTTGACAATGTTCTACAACTACTAAAGGAGAAACAACTATATGCCAAACCATCCAAATGTTTCTTTGGGGTGAAGGAGGCAGAGTATTTTTTCATATTGTACCTAATGAAGGTTTCAAGGTAGACCCTAACAAGATTAAGGCCATGATGGACTGGTCGATTCCCAAAACATTGAAGAATCTTAGAGAATTTTTGGGTTTGATAGGTTACTACCGCAAGTTTGTTTAGAACTATGGAAGAATAACAACACCTTTAATGGACTTAACTAAGAAGGATGCATTTTCATGGACTCTAGAGGCAACTCAAGATTTTGAACAACTTAAAGAGGCGATGTGCAAATATCTTTTCTTAACCACACCATACTTCACAAAAAAATGTATTATGGAATGTGATGTCTCGGGAAATGGCATTGGTGTTTTCCTAATGCAAGAAGGAAGGCCCCTTGGTTTTGAAGGTTGGACACTCAATGGAAATGACTTACGCAAACCCATTTATAATAAGGAAATGATGGCAATGCTACATGCATTGAAGAAATGGTGCCCTTGCCTAATAGGTGGGCACTTCAAGGTAAAAATAGATCATGATAGTCTTAAATACTTCTTGGAACAAAGACTATCTTCAGAAGAACAAAAAAAATGGGTGACCAAGATGTTGGGTTATGATTTTGAAATCATATACAAAATAGGGAAGAAAATTTTTGTGGCAGATGCACTCTCAATAAAGGATGAAGATGATGAGGCCTTTCTCTGTTCTATCTCAATCATCCAACCCGATTGGATAATAGAAGAGAGGGATGACTGGTAGAATGATCAAAATGTGTGGACTCACATTAGAAGGTTGCAGCAAGATTCCAGTGCATCGGATACATTTACATGGAAAAATGATTCACTATGGCACAATGATCTCTTATATTTATGTAAGAAATACCAACTCAAAAAAAAGGTACTCTTGGAATTGCACACCTCTCTGGTAGGAGGGCACTCAATATTTTTGAAAATCTACCATAGGGTCAAGAAGAAATGTTTTGGGGATGGCCTTAAAATTGATGTTCAAAGGTTTGTGGAAAAAATTTTGGTTTGCCAAAAAAATAAGGTGGAAACAATTAAGACCTCGGGTATTTTACAACCATTAGCCATCCCAAGTCAGTGTTGGGAGGAGGTTTCCATGGATTTCATCACAGGGTTACTGATGTCTAAAGGAAAGAGTGTCATCATGGTTATTGTTGATAGACTGACCAAGTATGCACACTTTTGTGCACTATCTCATCCTTTCAAAGTCAGTACAGTTTCCATCGCATTCATGGAGATAGTTCAAAAGCTACATGGAAGCCTAAATATTATTGTAAGTGACAGATATCCCATGATCACTGGAAATTTTTTGACATAATTATTTTCTTATTTGGGTACTCAATTGGCTCATAGCTCATATTATCATCCTCGATCTGATGGAAAAAACATATAGTGAACAAATATCTGGAAGGATAACTTCATTGGTTTGTCTCTGATAGACAAACACAATGGTTCAAGTGGTTACCCTTGGCAGATTGGAGGTATAACACTTCCTTTCATACTGCAACAAAAATGACACCATTTATGGTACTCTATGGATATCACCCACCTTCCATCACTTATTTTCTAAAATAAAAACCTAAGGTTCAAGAAGTGGAATATCACATCAAGCATCAACAACAAGTTTTCAAAATCTTGAAGGATAACTTGACCATGGCACAAAATCACATTAAACAACAAGCAGATCAGCATCGTAGTGAAAGAATGTTTGAAGTAGTGGATTGGGTATTTTTAAGACTACAACCATACATACAGATGTCCCTCAAGTAAGCTAAGAAGGATAATGAATTATCACCAAAGTACTATAACCCTTATAAGGTGTTGCAAAATATTAGTACTATGGCATACAAATTGGATTTTCATGCATATTCACGAGTAGACCTAGTTTTCCATGTTTCATGATTAAAGAAGGTTATAAGTGACAAGATCCTAATTCAAACTATATTTCTAGAACTTGAAAAGGAAGGAAAAATCATATTGGATCCTGAATCTATCACTGACACAACAATTCACTAGTTGAGGAATAGATCCATTTCATAGTATCTCATTAAGTGTTGGAGGAAACTACCTGTTGAATATTCAACTTGGAAAGATGATTCTTTTATACAGAAACAGCCAGAATTACTCAAGTGTTGTGGAAAACACTTGTCTGAAGGAGAGGGGCACATTAAGCCCTAAATAGTGGCACATTTCTCCTTAATTGGGGCATATTACATTAGTATTGTTATTTTATTTATGTTGGCTTGGGTCCATTAGTTGTAATTGTACCTCCTAGTCTCCTATATATACCAAGGAGACCTTTTCATTTGGAATCATCTAGTATTTGTAAATTTATGTGGTGTATAAGGATGTTTCCCCCTCGAAGAGGCTTGTTATCTGAAATTATCTCTTTTTCAAGGCGTTGAGTACTTATTCTGAGGTTTTTTATGCTATTTTGATATTTGGTTCTTAACATTAAGCCCTAAATAGTGGCACATTACCCCTTAATTGGGGCATATTACATTAGTATTGTTATTTTATTTATGTTGGCTTGGGTCTATTAGTTGTAATTGTACCTCCTAGTCTCTTGTATATACCAAGGAGACCTTTTCATTTGGAATCATCTTGTATTTGTAAATTTATGTTGTGTATAAGGAGGTTTCCCCCTCGAAGAGGCTTATTATCTGAAATTATCTCTTTGTCAAGGCATTGAAACTATCAATCTGTCTCATTTTCCCAACTATCGAAAATGAATCTAGACTGTCAATCTACTAAACCTTTCCAAACTCTGTAAAACCTTATAATATTTAAAATATATTCACGATGAATCTGGGGCATTGATCTCAAAATCAAAGGCAATCTCAACCACCTATTCATCAAACTTTTCCCAACTCTACAGTGACCAATAAAATATGAAACTCAACCTTCCAGGTCAAATTTTAACTCTGCAACTTTGTATATTGACACCATTAATCACCACTCAGAGGTTTTTGAGGCAATTTCAAACTAAATGGTTTATAAATTTGGGGATTTCACTTCGAAATTCATCATTTTCCCCAAACCCATCATAGAACAAGTTCATAACAACTATTTTTTACCAAATCCATGATAGTTCTTAACCCATACGGGTCCAATGTTAAACCAGATGTTGTAGTACCAATATGTAATGACCAACAACTAGACTAAGGATCATTACTATGCGAAAAACACATAAAAAAAATTGTTAACTAAAATGCTATAGCTCAACAGCTACAAATTACGCAAGGATTTAACTATTGTCTGATATCATAATTAAATGCATATACAACATGCTAAAAAATACATGAATTCATTTTAAATAACTCATCACAACAACATATAAATCGTTCTCAAACATAGATTTAATACACGACAATTAAACTCATAATGCAACACAGAAACAAGATAAAACACTTATATTTTAAAAATGGTTGTGCAACTAGCTTCTTGGGATGGACGTTCCACCCAACCATAGACTTTTGTTCCAATTCTCAACAACAATTATCCCTCGAGTTGGGGCTAGCAGTCTACAGGAGAAGCTGGTCTCTCATTGTTCACTCATAGCTCAACAATTCCCACAACCCACTAGTATTCTCCCAGCTATCATGATTTTTCACTAGCTCTCTTATTCTTGACTTGTACAACCCAAGGAATGTACCCCTTTATTGATCTCAATCCATTGGGAATCTCATTTTTGTATCAGGGTCTCTCTGGAACAGGTAACCAAGAATATCTCTACCAGGAAACTCAAGGGAGATCGGCGCTAGGAAAAATACTAGGAAAAACAACAATAATCACTTGTTGTTATAGTGAAACTCGCACAAGAGTTCTCTCTTCAGGCCTGAAAACATGGCTCTCTAGGCTTCTTCTCCAAATATGCTCCATAATTCTCCCTCCATGGTTGCTCTAGCTCCAAGCTCCTCTTTTCTACTCTCTTCATATTTTTCATGGAAAAACATTTACTATCTAAAACTGTTGTAACTGCCCATATGAATTTCCTCTCTTTTCTTTCTTGCTTGACTTACACACTTCCCCAAGATAATTTTTCTCAATGCCCATGTTCCCAATAACTATGGGATGTGACTTCTCACACCCACCCTTTTACATGTATTCAATGATTGGCTTTGGGAACACTCAACAACAAAATAGAAGGTTCATATAGCAATAGTAATTTTAGGAAGTGGTTTGAATTAATAGACATGGGTAATTCCCCCTTGGACCCCTCCTTGACATTCTCTTAGATCCTTCTCTCTCTTGTGGAATAATTCAGACCCCATCTTTTTCCATGTCCATAGTAGTTGGCATCACATTTTATTATTAAAATTCAAAATTATAATTTGCATATGCATTATTTGGTCATGCCACACATTATAATTACATTAAGCATTAATTAAAACGGAAATTATACTGGGGATGTTACCTCTCACCACCTCCTCTTCATTCATTACTCATTTTTATGTCAGCTCGACTAGTGGAGTCGTCTTGCATGGAAACCTTGGTATTATGAACAAGTTTTTCGTGTTCACCTTGGGATCATCACCAAGAGGGCACACTCACCTTGGGATCATCACCTAGAGGGTGCACTTGACATGCATGAGACTTGGAGGGTGCACAACATGTGCATGCATGATATTCTCTTCACTCCACTTGTCTAAACTAGTTTATTGATGATTGGATGGTCAGTTAACTAGGAATAGGTGGAAAATAACTCATGTTTTTGTCAATGTGTTTCCACATCTCTCTAGGGATCACAACTATGGTGCATTAGTTTAGCCATGTAGAGTATATCATGTGTATTTTTCCATTCTCTCATTTGGTCAATACAATTATTTATTCTTTCTCTCAGATTCTTTTCTCCTTCTCTCAACTTTGGAAGTTTCGTGTTCAATTGTTTCTTGTTAGATTCTCTATGTAGGTTTCAACCAAATTTCACATGGTATCAGAGCCCATAGGTGCTAGTAAAAAGGTGCACAAACAACCATTTGCAGGTTTAGAAGATATAAGAAATAAGAAAGAATGGAATTYTCCCTATTAGATATTCTAACGCCATACATTTACTTCTATTGGAAGATGAAGATGTGTCTTCTTCTTAGAGGAAGGGTCTTATATCGCATAACCATGGAAACAAAAAATGAACCCACATCGGCAATCGAGAAATATAAATTTTTCAACTACTTTGATTCGGCCTACAATCTCATTTTCATGTCCATCTCTCCCACATTATCGTTTCATATTGAATCTTCCACTACTCCAAATGAGGTTTGAACAACTCTGGAAGGTCTCTTTGGAAAACAGGATGAGATGTGTGGCAACATGCTCAATATTGAGTTAAATTCTTTAGATCTAATAAGTTTTGAGAAAATCCAGGACTTATTCATGAATTTCAAATCCTTACTGCTTCAATTAAAAGGATGCAGAATCACTAAATCAAAGCAAGAAAAATAGTCAACTCTTGTTATTCTATCAAATTTGGGTCCAGAATATGTTGTCTTTGTTTCTTCATTGCATACAGTAAGGATTACATCGGGTGCATATTGGACAATGCCTTCATTGGATGTATTCATTAAGTCCTTGGCGCATAAGAAAGACAAGATCATCAAAATGGGACCAATCAAGACATCCAAAGTGCATGCACTTTTTGTGCATGAGAGAAGCAAATCCAACTATAAATCCAAACATAAATGAAATGGAAAGAAGGATCTATATCCAAGGAAGGCATGCAACTTCAAACCNAAGATCATCAAAATGGGACCAATCAAGACATCCAAAGTGCATGCACTTTTTGTGCATGAGAGAAGCAAATCCAACTATAAATCCAAACATAAATGAAATGGAAAGAAGGATCTATATCCAAGGAAGGCATGCAACTTCAAACCTTTCGATGACTCTTCGAGCTCAAAAGCAGGAAAGGGAAAGAAAGGGAAGACAAAGTCAAATTATTTCAATCATGGTTACCATCCTAAATCCTCATATATGAATAAAAACATTGACCTCATGGCACAAACACTCCAACATAAAAATATTGGGGACTGCATTCCTGAAAACGCCAAGAAGAAGCCGAGATAAAAAAACACCAAAAACGCAAGGTAATGTGCATGATTTGATTGAAATTAATTATTTTCCAGGTGCATGAATCATTGATTCAGGAGAATCACACCACATGGAAGCCACAAAATATGTCATTTCATCTCTAAAAACATGCATGGGTCATCCCATTCTCCTTGGATATGACTCCCCAGTTGAAGTCTTTGGACAAGGGAGAGTTGAACTCATAAATGGAAGATTCAAGAATGTCCTACACATTTCAAAACTCTCTATAATTATACTCTCTCTATATCAAATGACACATAAAATCATAAGGAAAATGGTGAAATTCACACCGGATTCCATGAAAATATTTGACTTGGAAGACAAATCCAAAATTGTTGTAGGTGAGGTAGATCACAAATCTGTATTGTACACATTTTCTAAATTTATTGCTAAATAAAATTCCAAATTGCTACTAACTCATGCTAGTGATTATAGTAAGATTTGGAATGAAATATTTGGCCACTTAAATTTCAGGTACATGCAAAAACTCAACAAACATGGGATGGTGGAAGGATTGTCGGACATACAAATTTATGATGGAGTTTGTCAAGGATGTGTTCTTGGCAAGCATCCACAAGAGAAATTTGAGAAAGGGAAGGCATGGACGACCTCCTCTCCCTTGGATATTTTTCACAATGACCTAATATGGCCTTTCCTTTATCCTTCCATAAAAAATCCCATATCTGTGTTGAATTTCATTGATAATTGGTCATGGTAAACATGTGTGTACTTTCTCAGGAAAAAATCCAAAGTGTTTGAGAATTTCAAGGATTTTAATACACATGTAGAGAAGTAGTTCGGGAAGATGATCAAGATCCTATACACAATAAATGGGGGGAGTATATAAAAAAGTATGTAAACCATATTTGTGATGAAGTGGGTATTCAATTACAACACATAGTTCCATACAGTCTGCATCAGATCAAGGTAGCTGAGAGGAAGAACTGATCTTTGAAAGAGATGGCATGTTGACTGTTGCATGCAAAGTCCCTTACCTCTAAATTTTGGGCTGAATCCATTGAATTTTCCATGTACATACGAAATCAATATCATCATAAATATGTGAATGACATGAATCCTTTTGAATCATGGAGTAACAGGAAACCAAAAGTGAAACACTTCCACATTTTTTGATCACGCGCATGGGCCCGCATACCTTTAGCGAAGAGGAAGGATTTGGAACCTCAAATAATAGATTTCATATTTGTGGGCTATCATGAAGGTGTGAAGGGATACATATTGATATATCCTTAAATAAATAATTTAATCATTGAAAGGATCATCCAGTTTGAAGAAAGTCCCATGCATGTCTCTCAAGAACCACATGCAAACAATATTGTACTTTCTCTTGTACCAGATATCCAAGATGATGCATCATATGAGTTGGATCAGATTTCAAATATGATATTCAAATGATTTTTGGAAAATCATGAGAATACATGTGAATATTCATATCAAAGACCCAAATGGGCATAATCCACCCTATAGGAAGCAGGAGATCTTGTGGGGGATCTAGCGGATCCGAGGACGATATCCCAATTTAAGGAGGCACTGCATGAACTCACAAACATGGAACCATTAATGTCCATGCACTACTACATGGTTCTAGCCTCATACCCTTGGACCTATGTTGAGGCTAAAGGGAATCCCTTCCGGAAAGAAGCTACAGAAGAGGAGTACAACTCCCTCCTTCATAACCAGACTTAGGAGTTGGTTTTTCTTCCTTCAGATAGGAAGATTGTTATGTGAAAATGGGTTTATGAGATGAATAAATAATAAAATGGTCTTGTGGGAAGGTACAAAGTTGGATTGGTGGCAAAGGGATTTCATCAAGTCGATGGGATTGATTATGATGAGACATTTTCTCCACTAGCAAATATGGATTCCATATGGTTGGCTCTTGCCATAACAGCAACAAAGAGGTGGGAGGTCCACCAAATGGATGTAGAATTCAGTTCTTCACAGATATATCAAAGAAGATATCTACATGAAGCAATGCAAGGGTATATACAAGACACTTCTCTAGTTTTCTGACTCAAAAAGTCACTTTATGGCCTCAAGAAAGTGCCTAGATTGTGGTATGCTAAGATGGATCGCTACTTACTTTATCAAAATTTTGTTCGTTGTAAATCAAATACTAATGTTTATATGTTGAGAACTTATTACTCTATGTTTATTTTAGTGTTATATGTAGATGATATATTAAT
Organism: Picea sitchensis; assembly: GCA_010110895.2. Lineage (NCBI taxonomy): Eukaryota > Viridiplantae > Streptophyta > Pinopsida > Pinales > Pinaceae > Picea > Picea sitchensis. The sequence continues at coordinate 20,727 of SNQJ01S0017097.1, read as the reverse complement.
CACAAGTAGTTCAGACTCATATATTTTTGTAGTCAATATTGAATTGCTTGACAGGTTTTCAATGTCCAACATGGGTCCATTACACTTCTTCCTTGGTCTTGAAATCAACAAAGTTGATTCAGGAATCAAATTGTCTTAGGAAAAGTATGTCAGAGATATCCTGTTCCAATTCAAAATGACCGACTGTAAACCAACAACCACTCTTTTCTTATCATGGGTCAATATTGAGTATGGAGGGGATACACCAACGGTGGATTGTACCAAGTACAGATAGGTAGTGGGAATAATTATTTACCTCACTCACTCTCGTCCAGATATCTTGTATGTAGTAGGCGCAATTTCTAGGTACATGCAAGAGTTTCATGAGCTACACTAGAAATATTCCAAGCACATATTCTACTTTGCAAAGGGTACTACCAATCATGGGATTCATTATGAAGTAGGTTGTACATTGGACCTCATTGTCTTTACAAATTCAGATCAGGATAAAGATAGCACAGATCATAATTCCACTTTAGGGTACGTGCTCAGTTTGGGATCTGGTCCCATTTTTTGGTTGAGTGAAAAGAAATCAATGATTTTTTTATCATTAATAGAGGTTGATTATAGGGGAGCGGTCAACATTACCATTTAGTCACTTTATATACATAACTCACTTAAATTTTGCAAAGACCTAATTCATTGGAAGCAAAAAAAACACATCGAGATCCACATGCATTACATCATAGAGTTTATTCATGATGGGATCATCAACTTCCAGTACTGTCCTTCCTCAAAACAAACTATCGAGATATTCACAAATACTTTCACTGAGCAGGAATTCCACTTTCTATGTAGCCTTCTTGGAGTGAAGGACACAAATGTCTTTATTTTTCAACATTGTATTTTGAGGGCGTGTTTCCAATGATTTTTTCCCCTTTTACATATTTTTCAGTGCGTTTTGTTTTACTTATGTGAATTGTAAAATGGGTACCCAACATGGCTTCTTTCTAGGACCCATTCATTATGTACTCCCTAGTAGTGTTCAAGGGGGGTATTGGATATATTACATGCCCACCTAGTATTTATCTTCCTAAGTTTATTGGTCTATGTTGAGGGTGCCCCTGATCAGAGATATTCGCCCCTAGATGAAGGCTCCACCTCCTCTTAAGTCATTACTCAGTTGTATGTCAATTAAACTAGTGGAGTCAATTCTTGCATGGAAACCTCACTATTATCACCAAGTGTTGCATACTCACCTTGGGATCATCACCAAAAGGGATAAACTGAAATGCATGAGGCTTGGAGGGTGCACCACATGTGCATCCATGATATTCTATTCACTCCACTTGTCTATACTAGTTAATTGATGATTGCATGGTCGATTAACTAGGACTAAGAAACATATCACTCATGTTTCTATCAGTGTGTGTCCACATCTCCGTAGAAATCACTATTATGGCGCATTAGTTCAGCCATGTATATTATATTATGTGTATTTTTGCATTCTCTCATTTGGTTAATACAATTCTTTATCCTTTCTCTCCAATTCTTCTCTCCTTCTCTCAACTTTGCAATTTTCATGTTCAATTGTTTCTAGTAAGATTCTATGTACATGTTTAGACATACAATCCATTGTTTCTAGTAAGATTCTATGTAATTGTTTCTAGTAAGATTAATTAGTACTCGTTTAGACATACAATCCATGCCTCATGTATGGTGAATGTGAATAATAGTGGTTGCAAAACTAGTATAAAATAATTGTATGACTAGTACGACTATTGGCTGAAGAAAAATTAGTGTTGTACCAAGAAATGGTGAATAAAAGAGTGGTTGGTGGTTTTCTGAAGAGAAAAATAGAATTGTACGATAACATGACAGTTGGAATATTTCATAGTAGTTGGATTATGCGAAAAATGGTGTTGAATGGTGAAAATGGTCACTGGTTGGAAAGGGAATGATGTTGTATGGTGAAAATGGTAGCTGGGAAAATGGTATGATGGCTGCACAAAAAAAAGGTTGAGTGTGTACTTTTTTTCGTTCCATTGCTTTGCCAATATTTTGGCTCTGATACCAATTATAGGAAACCAATATAAAAATAATTATATTTTATAATTCATTTCAATGATTTACATTGATAAATGGACACCAATTTATCTAATATGGAGAAAATGGGATGCAACCTTTCACATGGGTATGATGTCCCTTCATTTACTTACATTATTTAAGTATAATTATATTTAGGTTTATTACAACATCAAATAGCACATGTATATGGATTTCTATTCCACATAACCATGATTATACCAAAATCCCCCTAGGTGCACCTAAAACTATCCTACTTAAACCTTTCACCCATCGTGTTGCTATATTACATCAAGAAAAACAATTGAGGAGATCACTTTCTAGTACCTGGGAATTGGGTTGAATAACTAAGGGTACAGTATAAACTTCTTAGTTAGTGTCGTGAGATATTGGGCCAAGTACTATTGTTGGAAACCTACACATATATAAGAGAGCTATAAAACTTGACACTCTTATGTCCTTAGGACCTTGCAAACCCTAGCCTCTACAACACTACCATGACATTCCTACATAAATTGAACTATCAAGAATAAGTTGGGGATGTTATTAGTGAAATAATACTTACCTAGGAGTAATACTCTAGGACTAGAAATTTGGAAAAAATAGGTATGGGCCTTAACAACACCCTTGCGAGAGACCTATGTCAAAACACTCAGTGTGGAGTGTTAATCACAAGGGTACTTTTCTTGAGTAATTTTGTTTTCAATAAACCCAACAATACACTTATTAGTAGCATGTCTCAAAATACTCCTAGTGAGACACTGATCACATTTTTATAACTCTATAGCAATAATTTTTGTGGACCCAAGACTACGCATTGGAAACTAGGTCTTAACACATGGACAATAGGGTTACACACTAGAAGATTGAACCAAAGTGATTAATGGCAAGTTGGATACCCTAACACTCACTCTCAACTAGATTGTGAAGTAGCTTCTGAAGGGGAACAAACATAGGAGACTCAAATGAATCATTCCCTTGATAAAACCTTATCAAAAGGGGAGCATCGTACTCAAACTCCCTTTCATTAAAAAAATATGTGGCTTTATTTTCCCAATGTAGATATGAATTATTTTTATAGGACTGATACTATTGGTTGGGTCACCCACATGGAACATTGTTTCCCCCTACATGTCATTATGGATGACATGATGAAACTCCGAGTGGGGGTGTTATACCTAGACTCATAATGCTTGAAATGGTGGAAATGGCATAAAAAATCATGTGGGGGTTACATTTCTTGGAGACAATTTCATGAAAGCCATATATTCACATTTTGAAAAGGACCCCCACTATTTGGAAATACTGACCAAGTTATGCCAAATAGGCAAGACTTTATAGACACTTTTGAGCAATAGGTAATTCATAGATAGGGTTTGTCTAATTCCTTTTTTAAAGAATGCTTCATCAATGATATTTGGGAGGACATTCGCACACAATACTTAATGCAACACCAAACTACAATGGTTGGAATCCTCTCAACATGCCCCCAAAGCACAGGTGATCGCCAATGCATAGGTAAAAAATATCCTCCTTTAATTTACTCCCTTTCCCTCCTATGGCAGCTACTACTACTTCCCCTCCATGTCAACCCTTGAGGTTCCATAAGTTATCTTAGGAAGAAATGGTGTAACATATCTAGCACCCATGTTGAGTCTCGTCACTACGTAAAATGACTTAGCATGCTAAAATCGAATTGAAAATTCCCCATACATATAACAGAAAACCAAGGGGAAACAGACCTATAAAACTACAGAAAATAACATGCCAATTTATCCATGCATCTAAAGAATTTATAAATTCATGAATTCATGCAAACCCAACTAAACATAACACACCATTCAGATAAACATTTAAACAACGGAATAAAATAAGAATAGAACATAAACATGTATCTTTTAATAATTAACCAACTAGTTGCATATGAATGATGAACCTCCCAGCCATAGGCATTGTTGTTCATTTTCTCTCAAAAACAAGCCACCCCCGAGATGAGGCTATGAGTCCATAAGGAGATCCATCCCATTGGCTGTCCACTCTCCACACATAGCAGCCCCAAAACCCAGGTTCTACTCCCACAACAATTTCAATCCTCTATCTCTCTCTTTTCCCCACAACCTGCACTACCCAAGGAATGTACCCCCTTCAATGCTCATAGTCCCTCAGGCTATACCATTTTTTTATCAAGGCCCCTATTGCACTCGTTTGGCCAAGAATCTCATGTTTGGGGACTCTAAGAAATCTCAGTTGCTTCAGGATTTCTCACAGGAGCCTTCACAAGTCTCTTGAGTCATTTCCTCAGCAGGAAAAATGCACTATAGGCTTACAACCCATTTTGCAGGCACACAAGCCTCTTTTCCAAAATAACCACAACCCAATAATAGTTTCCTTCAAGCAAAACATGGTTGGTGGTCTTCCTAGACTCAAATCCTCTCTTGTTGACCAAAATATACAAGAAAAGCGGTCTTCCATGCAAGAAAGTGTGACTCTCACCAAAATTTTCCCTTCTACCCATACGAATTTTCTCCCTTTGCTTTATTTCTTGAATTGACTTACAATTTTCCCCAATATGATCATACTCATTCCCATGCTCTCTAATAACTATAGGATGTGACTTCTCACACCCACTCTCTTACACGAGTTAAATGATTGGCTTTGGGAACACTCAACAACAATTAGAAGGTTATACATAATGATATTAATTTCAAGAATGTGGGTTTGGATTAATACCCATGCATAAATCCCCCTTGGACCTCTCTCTCTTGTGGAATCATATCCCCCTATCATTCTTCATCCCTTTCGTATCGCAGCTAGCGATTAGTAATTTTGTTAATTATTTCAATGAACATAATATACCATTTGACCTCCAGCCACATTAAACCAATACAGGCTCTTCACCCCAACACATCGGCTCACCAACCTAAATCACATTTGTACAATTACATTATAATTCATAGGGATGAAAATTGGGGATGTTAAAAATGGTCAAGTGCCAATGCCTAAAAAAATCGCTATAATTTTGATGAGAAGTTTTTCAAGGGGCATAAATGCAAAGAACATAAATTCTTTCAAATGGATTTATCACAACCTAGACATCATGAGGACATTTCCCGGGACACTATTCTTGAGATGGAAATTGAGGACACAACAATTCCACCTCTAGATGACCCCATTCTCAAGCCACCTCAAGAGGAACCCCTGATCTCCCTCCATTATTTATCTGGCCTATCCACTCCTTAGACACTGAAGTTGATTGGCTACATCAAGAACATGAAGGTGGTATTTTTAATTGATAGTGGTAGTACCCACAATTTTATTCAAAGGTGAATGGTTGAGGAAATCAAATATTGTTGTGTCCATGTAGTACATAATTTTTCAGATTATGATAGCTAATGGAGGTATGATGAAAAGGGGTGGAAAGTGTGAGGAGGTGAGACTTCAACTAGGGAAATATCAGCTCAAATCTATTATGTTCTCTATTGAAATGGGTGATTGTGATGTGGTACTTGGAATAGAATGATTATGAACATTGAGACCAGTTACCATAGAATTTTAGGAATTGTACATGAGATTTACTAAAGATGGGTAAATACATACCTTGAAGAGACTTCGTCGTAAATTATCATTTCTCACCAAATGGAAAAGTTATTAAAAAAAGACCAATATAAATCTATGCACTATGATATTTTTCTACCAATCAATCATCCTTATTCAATTTCTCATTATACTTTATTAAGTATGATGTCAAATAACTCGAACACAATGTCCATTTTTGGAATGACCGAGAACGTAAAACAGAAATAGATTAAATGTACACTCAATCTATTTTTTCAATCATAATAAGGACATCGTCCACAAACAGTAAGATAAGTATTTTGATCATCCTAGACCCCTCTATACCTAATAGATTTCCTTCACCAATGCTACTTTTCATTAATAGACAGAGTCCTTCCATAACCAGAATAAAAAGTAATGTTGATAATGGAAAACCTTGGCACAAACCTCTACCACTTCTGAAGAATTATGTTGTCTCTCCATTGAGTGATACAACAAAAGAAGAGGAAGTAACACAACTCATGATCTAGTTTTTCTTCTGGATTCCAAAACCCACTTTCAATAATTTTGGCCTTAAATGATCCCAATAAATGCAGTCATAAGCCTTCCTCAGGTCCAATTTTAATACTAGAGACTTTAATTTATTTTGCTTTATTCTATGTAGACTCTCATGTGTAGTGTTGATAGCATCTTGTATACGCCGTCCCTGTAGAAAGGATCGGCTTTATCCGATTAGCAATTATTTTTTATATCACTTTATAAAAAAGGTTACATAAGGAAATCGAATCGAAATCATCAAATGTAACAAGTTTTATAGCCTTTGGTATAAGAGTCAGAAAGGATGAGTTTAGACTCCAACCAATGGAGCCTTTCC